>CALYDF020008634.1:0-11519 GCA_944474145.2 Dicrocoelium dendriticum
CTGGGGTGACTTACCAAGCTTGGTAACCCCGAAGGAAAAACGGATTCCTACCTGATTTCAGACTAATGCACTGCTCTGCCAGTGTGAAATATTAGACTATGATTTCCATTGTGACAGCTCTAGCAATTGGCGGCACTCATTGTTTGGATACCGTTTATTTTCAGAAGACAAAATAATGTTTCTACCTAATCGTCTATATTAACCTCTGTATACTCAGACTGCTCGACGCCTTCGTTCATAGGGGATATACTACGAACCTTTGAAATTTTTGGTTGCTCATTGTTGAGGTATCTAAAAGGCGGTGGCATATAACCTAACTCATGACTGCCAAACCAGTATTTAGAATGCCACATGTGGACGTATGCAAGGGGTTGGAAGCTATTGAAAATTTGACGCGTGTAACGGCTTGAATGTGCACTTCAGGAGATCTACGAATTTGATACTCATGCTTTAGGTCTTTTCAGCCAGATTCCAATATCCAGTGCTGACGTGGACCAAATAGACCAGATCATTCTATGGATAAACTTTTTAAACGTCTAGTTGCCCAGTCCGTATTAGCACACTAACTGGTGTCGCGAGTGCAGCACTCAAGATTTGTCCACATTAAACTGAAAGATATTATGGATTGATCACTTATTCACCCTGTCCAAATCGGCTCGAACTTGTGTTATTTCACCTATGCTATTTATCGCCGTACAGAGCTGGAACTCTTCGGAAGAGAGCAGAAAGATCCAGTTTATGAGGCGTATGATATCGTTGATGTACATCAAAAATAATCGTTGTCCCATTACCGATCCGTGTGATGCGCCGCAATCAACCTGGATTGAATCTTACAAGAATCTAATATAGACAAGCCCTCTTATCTCCAAATGCCAATGTGGGAGAATATTTATACTCTGTCCTATGAGCGGATCACCAATCTCCAAGGCCTACGGTTTAAAGATTAGAATGCCGTGGTCTAACCCGGTGGTTTTCACCCTGTGCGTAACTGCACCCATAGGGCAAAATAAAAGTTTGCGGGAGTAAATACGAGTGCGAAGATTGAGTCATTAAATAAAATTAACAACAAACTGTTCTGTATCAACACAATGCAATCACCACTAAACAACTTTTAGTTAGCTACTATTGACTGATCTTTATTGAGTAGTTCACGAATTAGACGCATTATGCCAATACATTGTATTACCCTGCATACGAATACAAGAGTGTAAAGCAGCGCAGCAAGCTGGTGCCTATATTGACTCCCTCTTCGATCATTGTAACTTTGAGTCAGGAGGTAATTCGCTGTGTCTAATTACAGAGTTGAGTGAACGCTAAATGTTGAGCATAGATGAGCCGAACAGATGAAGTAGGAAACGCCTTTTCACAAGGTGGAAATTAAAAATGGGACGATTGGTGTTCTGGGATAAGCAATATGGAGTGTTGTTGGGAACAATTCATGCAAGATAGACTTGGAAGCGTTGTTCGGAACGGAGGAGAAGCCAATGACATCGGTTCATGTTTGATCGGCGATCACACATCAAACATTATCAGAAACCGCATCAAACGTAACATAAACTGTGAAAACTTTGCACTGTCAACGGCCTCATTAATTTTCGCTACCAATTGATTTAATAATAAATTGCTCAAACATATGTGTTTGATTTATTGGTATGACGGAATGTAAAATAACGTAGTAATCGTTTACCGTACATAAAAGCAGAAATGTAGTGGTTACTTAGCTGGTAAAACTAGAAATCTTTGGGGTACTTGTTTAAAGTAAAATCTCACTTTCTGGGCAACAGCCTCATAAAGGTTGTCAATTACTGATCAAAATGGTCGAATGCATTTTAAAATAGAAATACCAAGTCAACGGTTGTGCCAGAGTTCACTGTATCGATCCAGCTGGTTCGTACTTGTAACCGATTTGTAGCGCACGATCGATATCTTCAGAAGTAATGCTGTTTCGATACGATGTAGTTACTTTCTTCCGAGTGGGCGTTTAGCGCATAAGGATTAATATCTCCCAAAACGTTCGAAATTACAAGTAGTAGAATTGCGGGAAGGTAGTTGGTTATATAGGAAAGAATCCCCTTGCTAAGTATGAGTAATCAACCTGTGTTTAAACATGCCGGGCACACACATTTCGTTCAGAGCGTCCTGGGAGAATCAATACGAATGCACAGATGAGTTCTCCCCTACCACCAGAATTGACTTGGGTAAATTATAACAAGTCCAGGAGGGCTAACGTTAAGCAGATATTTTACTACACTGTGCTACGTGAAGAATATATAAGTGAATGTTTGGGGTGAAATAAAAATTAACATAAAGTTAGCTGTTAACCGATCGCGCTGATCGGTTGGATCATGTTGCAGGCTCAGTGTATTCGGCGGATTTTCAGGTTCCGTTTCGGTTCATCCATTGTTTAGAAACAAATGATTTCCCATTTTAATTTCCGTAGACTGTTTACATGTTGATACAGCAGCCTGTTACTTTAGAGTAAATCTATGGCGAAGTTCTGCTGGTATAAATTTTACCATTCTTAACAAGTTGGGTGCAATGTTTACGTCTAGTCACAAATCAATCTATGTCTCGGTGCTCGGAGACAGCTTTAAGGCAGTCCGGGCAAGTTTTCTCATTGTCATACGTTTGCGTGTACTGCTCTTACAGTAATGAGTCCAAATTTTCCCGTGAACAGCATTAGTTTTGGATACTTCTGCAACTAAGGTTGTTACAGTGGCTGCTGAAATGTTGCAAAACGCTACCCTGTGCCTGATGTACCAGAAACATCCAGTTGCTTGTTTCGTTTAGTCGAGCCATTAAGATGCAGCTCATAATCGTTCACGTTGCGTCGGCAGACAGTACAGAATATACTGCCTAAGATATTTCTTTGAAACGTAAGGCAACATAAACACTGCAGCTCAATGCAAATTTCAGCTATATTCTGTCGATCATCAGTTCTTCTACGGTGAAGATCCGATCCAGTGTGACAGCCTATCTGATTGGCTGAACCTATTACAATATTGGTCATGGCCGTAGAGCAGGAAGCTGTAGGTAACCACTTGTAGATCTACCTTGAAATATTCTCCAGGGGTGGCTTGCGATTTTAGAATTTTGATGTTGGATTGCCAGCAACATTAATGCGGCAGAATTAACTGCATGTCAACCATTTCACTGCGGATAATAGAACGAAGCATTTCTAGGGCTTATGTCATTGAAAAACCGTGCAGAATTGCGAATGATCCGAACTCCTTTGATAAGCGCATAAAATGATCCCAAGTATACATTGTAGGTTTGCCCGGACTCCCTCTCGGTAAATTAATTTTTGTCCCGATTTAATACCAGTACATGCTGAGCATTTTACACCAACGTTAAAAGTTCTGAAATTATTCCAAATAAATAGTAGGGGAGTTGAATTGCATAGGTAGGATTTAATGCGCACAGTTGACCATTGCAGAAAGGACGAAAGGGTCGTACACTGCTTTTCATGGCAGTTGGTGCTTGTCTGACTAAATTCAGGCGGGATGAGATTTTTCTATACCATACTAAAAAGGTCACGGCAATTTGTTCACCGATTGACAGGTATCGAAAATATAGATCGGCTTATCTGTGCAATACATGCAAGTATATTCGCATGGAACCACAAAATTCTCAGTAGATGCCTAACGCACAACGCGTCACTCATCATGGCAGTATCCAATTTAGAACTTGTAGTAGTACTGAATGCACTTAGTAATTATATCCCCACCCAATGGTGGTATCGGATGGAAAACGCATTCTAGTTATCCAAACTTGATAGAATTAAAACATGGAACCATTTTCTAACACGGCTGCAAAAAACAGCGCGCATTTAAGTGATTCGCGTGGTGAAATGCATTATGTGTTTCAACATGATAGATAAGGAAATGAGATGACAGGTTTTTTGGATAAACCATATGTACAGTATAATGTTAGGAAATCAACGGGGACCCCTATGATTCACAAGACAATTGAGCACTACGGCCTGGCGCATAGAAGGTCATCAAGGCAACGGTTACTCTAGTCCATTACTGCACAATATGAATTCCAATTATGTCTACTGAAAAATACCACTTGCGGTGGGGGCGCAAATGTTTGTTTTTACAGGCATGTCGATGTTCCTGTCACTAATATGACTTAAGTTCCCTGCTCATATATATAAAATTGTAGTAAACCCATCAAAAGCATGACACCCGATTTTAGCTCAGAAATAATTTTTGCTCTTCCTAAAATGTTTTCGGTCTTACGCACTGCATGCATTTATACACTGACACATTTTCCCTGCCTAAAGTAACCGGCAATAAACACTCATACCGTTATGTTTCTTCGTATCCATGAATCCATCTTTCGACACATAATCACCAAGGTAGCATAATAGTTGATTATAATGTTGGTCGCTTTGTATTATATGGCGACCGATTACCAATCCCTTCATTTTGTGCTGTGATTGCTTGTACTTCAATTTACTGCCACATCGTTATACCTTAACCCGTAGGTAGTGTTTGTTGTAAAATACACGATGTAGTATGTCCTTTGGTATGAATATTATCGTGAGTCGTCTTTAAAATATTGTCCTTACCTTTTTAAACGAGCATCGCAACTCACATATATCTTTAACTTTTGGACTGACCCGGAATATTTCACCGTGCTCAAACCAAAGTACATTGTTTCTACGCGGAAGGTTCACTCTCCATACAGCAGACCCATGCTGTGCTACAGTGATAGACTATGCTGCATTACGAGCATAAGCCTGCAGGTCACACATACCAAATACTACTGTACAACATATTCGTGAATTTCCAAACAACATACGATTGGTATGGTGCTTTCTTTGGAACTGACTATCTGACTGACAAAATGAAATTCCGCTTGCCTCGCCCACTTCAGTTCACAGGTATATGTATATTTACTTGAATAATCAGCAATTTTGCCCCCAGATTTTGTGATTTCCTTGTATCAACAACCTGGCGCTCGTATCGCAAAGTCAAGACTTATAAAATTTGCTTATTTCCTTTCCGTTGCTATGAGAAATCGTCTTTTAATTTAGAACAGTGGACAGTTGTACTTCTTTAAAATAATGGCTATTGGTACCCACTGACAGATGACTTAATGAAACAAAGGTCATGTAGCTCAGTAATCCTAGTTAATAGTTAAGATATGCCAATAGGTTTTTGGATTTTTGCACCACATTGAAGCACGGGGCCACCGTGTTGAAGTGATTGTACGAATGATTACATGGTTTTAAAAATATCTTACTAACCTACTGCCAATATTCAGTAGTAAATTTATGGGTGCATTTCAGACAACTAAGCTTAAAGTGTGTTCCTGTTCACCGAAACATCTGATAATTTAATGAATGCAGGCGCACATTTCAAGTCCTTTGATTTCCTGTTGGTTGCCGTTGCTACTTCACTTAGCAAAATGCCTAGATTTGTATCCGCCATTGCTCTTTATGTGACTGCCTTGCACGCTTTTCTTATTCACACGGATCACCGCATGAAGTTACTTGGTTTTAGTAATATTATGTTCATGAGAGTCGTTTAACATATTTGCAAGCAAGGAATAGTGTTTTCATTATTCTTATGCTAGAATCGCCGTTGAACCGTCCAGCTTATTCTGTCAGACACTTAATAATCTAGGCCAGCCCGTCTGTCGGCCTAAAGAATCATCCTGCTTTCGGAATACGCCGTTTTAACAAAAATATCCAGTTTGCGGCTCATGAAATATCCATGTGCTTTAGGAATGATCTGCTGCTGAATCTGTAAGGATATGGTTAGCTATTTCGTTGGATTCTCCATAGTCAACCATTTGATTTATCAAAGGGGCAGCTAGTATTTTTCATGCATGGATGTAACACGCTTTCAATTATTTGTGCAGCATTTTGTCTATTTTTAGAATGCTTTGTGATTCTCAAGCCGGATCTATTTCTCATTTTACTTTGGGGGGACAATTTTCCGAAGCCATACTCACAACCACAGAGGTGGTGCAATCATATACCATCACAAATGATAACAATGCGAACCAATGGATGACCCGACAACACTAGCCACCGATTCGTTATGGTGTCATTTACGTTGCAGTCGTTTTACAACCGCTATGGTTTAAACCAGAGGTGAATTCCTGCCAAATACTTTATTGGGATAAAGCTTATTCTCAGTTGCAGAAACAAAAGAATCTCGGGTGATTGCAAGGTGTAACAACAACAGACATGGGCAACCTGAATGCTACTGGTTTAATCGCCTCACTACAATAATTTATCGTATTTATTCCACTGTGCAAGCACGTGATCTCACCTACGATATACAGTGCGTACAACAAACAATCAATACTAGAGCTCGTACTATTAAATGAGGATTTCGTGTTTGATAGTCCAATTATAGACGCACCACTAGGGCTAAGTGAACAACTGACCAAACAATATGCCTATGTGGTACACTGAATATATCAAACAACAAGCAGAACCAATAAGTAATATCACACGCTAAAACATCTTAAGCATTTGCTTTCCAGGACCGATTGTGAATTCGAGAATGCAGCTCTACCGCCAACGCCTTGAAAATGTTTATTAAACGCTACAGTAATCTGACCGAAACCACTTCAGAAACATGCTAGTTTTCTTTGACTAATATATCGTCTTTCATTAGAAATAGAACTCAAGATTACTTATCACTAAGCTTTATGAATTACATCAGTTGCAGCGCCAGTCCTGTTCCATAAATATGCGGTAGATACAATGACATTCACCTCATGGCGCTGAACATAGCGACACCAATAAGCCCGCGCGAATTTCGCAGCACGTCCAAAGGTGACTTCATGGGTAACTCTCTGCCTAATAGGTGGAATCGCACTAATCAAGCCAGTTTTCAAATATCACATTCGCAAGTATCCCGCAAAGTATCACTTAATCATGCCAATTAATGTGCTCTGGAAGGAACTAAACGAAATCGTCCCTGTGGATTTCTTTGATCATCCATATAGCTGTAACATCATGGCACACACCAGCACCGATCATGCAAACCAAACTAGGGAGTGCACCCTGTATTTGAAAGAAAGCGGTAAATATGGAGAAAGGCTTTGACTTTCTTTAATTCGAATTCTCCGAGTTTTCTCTACTGCACAGTTCAGCGTTTTCTGCTTCATAGACTAGAAAGCTATGAAGACGGGGATCTCGTTCTATGTAGTAACGAGCTGACGCATTTAATTAGCTTGGATTTTTGTTGGTCACTGTCGATGTTAAGATGCAGCAGTTGACCGCTGACGGAAGAAATCCGGATGCCTTTCACTGCGACACGGACACTGTATATTGACGTTCACTTTACAATCGGCTCTTAGCTATGTTATCTAAATGTAGGTTGATCACAATTCATTACCAATGGATCATTATGTACAAGTTAGAATAGCATGTCCAGCCATCATCCACCCAAGTGCGCTACCTAGATGTAATACTTTCGGCTGATCTGCGATGCCCAGAACCATGCCAGAGGATGCCAGAGACTAGAAACCAACACATTGACATGAATCGCATTGTTTTCGATGGATTGCTACTGCTGCTTTTTCGAAGTTGCTTATTCCTTACCAGCTGTCTCACGAAAAATATCATATGGGCCTGACAGCCTTGCCACATTGAGATCTCCCTGCACTCGAGAATAAACAGCAAATAGCCCCGAAACAGCTCAAACGGTTATTCCGACTTTCATAGTGGTATAGGCTAAAGTGTCTAAGGTAGTACAGCGGTCGATATCGCCGCCTCCTTGATGAACTACTAATGGCCTACCACATTTTGTCCAATGCCAACCATATATGCCTTCTCCCACCAAAACTCAGCCTAAACACGAAGGGATGATCCACTAGCTCATTTTCGCCACACTACACAGTTACCCTTGAGTGTCATCGAAACGCTTAATTGCTTCGTACA
The DNA here is from genome assembly GCA_944474145.2 of Dicrocoelium dendriticum. Lineage (NCBI taxonomy): Eukaryota > Metazoa > Platyhelminthes > Trematoda > Plagiorchiida > Dicrocoeliidae > Dicrocoelium > Dicrocoelium dendriticum. The sequence goes on from CALYDF020008634.1 coordinate 7,913, forward strand.
ACAGATATGGAAATCACTCCGAAATTAGGTTGATCCACATCCATTTACCTGTAGTTTAAATTGCCGTAATTTATGGAATGTAGCCTTTATGCTTTGCAATCTGCGTGTGTCTGCAATGTAAAATTGACCGCCTACTCCCTTACTCAGAGGGGAAAATATGCCTGCAGTTTGCCCCCATGCCATAGTTGGACGTATCAGCTTAGATGAAAATGGACAAGTATGTATCCTAATGTAAAAGCAGGTAAATAACTTGATCAATGCCACTATGAAACTGTGGATTGTATTCGTTTGCATACAGTTCAGGTGACAAATTCCTGGAAGACGGAAATTGCACAATAATTGAATGAACATATTATATCAGTTGAGCGAACAGATGCTTTATTTTGGCGCAAAAACACAATTGTAAGAAAGCACATATTTAATCGTCTAAAAATTACGGAACGCGTTGCGCTTTCAGCTATTGAATATGCAACAGATGTAATTTATTGTTTTGAACTTAGGTGATAAACACCGTTTGTGGAGGAAGCATATTGCTTATGTAAATGCTGTGGTATAGGCAAAGATTCGTTTTATGAAAACGGAATATAGAGCCATTAGTTTATGTATCGTGAAACAAAATATTACAGAATTGCATGGGAAGTTGTCCGTTGACGTGATTCATGGATAATCATGTTGCTACATACAAACAATATCACTCTGAAACCAAAATTGGTGCGTCCACCAGGCATTGGGATAAGCAAATTCTATGTACGTGAGAATTAAAGTAACCAAACCGCACCCCTGTTCGAGTTGCTGCACTGCCGCAGTCCCTTCGGCAAGCTTCCCGCGGTGTCATCTGAGAGTTTTTGCAACCGCTCACCATTGAACATGACATCATCTTTAGAAAGACATAGGAAATTTGAGAAAATAAAACGCAGTGGAATAGTGCGGCAAACATAAAAAAATTCGTTGTAACTATCTTTCAACTTCTGAATAAAGCTTGTGTTGTTGCACATTGCTTAACAGGGAAAATCGCATCACAATTTCCCACTGGTCAACTAATTCATAACTGAAGTAATTATACTACCTTTGCTCGTTCCTGAACAAACATAAGTTTATGAATAAACCTGATAAACCGTATTGATAGCATTTGCGACCGGTTTGGTGAGAAATTTGTCTGTAACCAAAAGTGACATTTTGGCGTCTACAAAACTGCCAACTAATATGCCCCATGACTACAGGCATGCATAAAAAATAAAATATATTGCCAAAAGCGCAAGTTAATAATATGCTTACCAGCACTATAAGCGAATAGCCACGGTTCATATTTAAGAAGCTTTTGTCAGTTGTGCTTTCGGTGGATTTGTCCCAAATATATACGCATCCGGACAAAGTTATATGCACAGTAACGCTATTGGTTCATGTGACTGAGCATATTTGGGTTCTGTGCATTTAAGCTGTATACTATAACACACAACATGCACCAATGGCGATGCGATGGCTTTTTCACCTAATAACTTGACCAATCTATTACAAGGACTAGTAAAGTGCAACCGGTTTCCACATATCCGGATGTTGCACTAAATTAGCTCAGTTTAAATCCAGGTTACATTTAAGTGTAAATTCTACATTAACGTAATAGGTATACATGATACGTTTTCTTAACTGACTAACCACTCGCGAGTTGCATGTGACTGCACCATATGATTGGTTAATATATTTGTTTACTGAGTGCAAATTCACTAATTTTCTCCCCCACGCGGTAGGCTGAAACTATACTGCTCCTTGCTCTTAGCACATCGGTAAGGCGCAAGGTATTTCCGTGCGAATAATATATAGAGGATAAATAGACACCTTCTCTTCTGAAACTGTGGCATTACGTTAGGATAAGAGATAATATTGTGTCAACTTATTCAAGGCAAGCAGTTAATGCCAGTCAGATAATTAGCTTGAAAGTCAGAACTTGCCGCGGTCTACAAACGTAAGATGCTGGCTACTTGCAAAGCGACGTATGTTGAGATTTATCGCGTTAGTTAATGAGCAAGCCGGTTCAGGCACAAAGAAATGACCAAATGTGGCATTATTTTGAGACGAACGTATACAATAAGTTCCAATATCAGCGCTGTTACTTGTACATGTGATATCAGGATCTTGACGGAACTATCAAACAAAAACCGTATACCGCTCATATCTGTTAGGGAACACGTGTCGTAACAATGCTTTTGGCGATGAGAGTCTGCTTACATCTATGTTGTAAGTACTAAGTTTCACCTACTTAGTTCATCATCATAACCCAAAAAGCCTGAGGAATAAGGAAATAAAATGATGCAAAATTGTGGGCACGTTCAGCTTGATCTGGCTAAACTTATTGTCTTCATTATTCACTAATTTCCATGCAAAATAAAAGAGAATTAGAAAAGAACAAAATAGCACCCGTATGCCTAGTTTACTAATAGATTTAATTGTATCTACTTTGTCAATTCTTCTCATACTGCTATCAAAAATGAAGCATTTATTCGCGCATATAATTAGCTACGCAACGACGTTTAGAATTTTGGTGTCGCCAACGGTTAATATGACAATCTCAGCTGTTTATTAAGGCACCAGCTGCTGGTAATTCCTTATTTTTCCCGTTAAAATTATATACGTTCTAACTTTGTGATGCGGTTTGGCGAATTCGACTTCTATGCATTTAGTACAGGCAAGAAGACCTTAACCATTAGCGAGCAAATTATAGTATGCCACTAAAGTGAGCGTTGCTTTTAACAAATCCTACATAAACTGTTCCCACATTTCCGCCTACAAAACTACTTGCAGCCGTTTGCTGTCAATTCTACATTATCCGGGGTCTAGTTTTATTTACTAAACTTGTATCGGAATTAAGATCCGCCTCACACGCTGAAGCCCGCTTGGTGCTGAACGGAGTCCGATCCACCGTTGCGCTTTTCAAGTTTGATCGTTCCCTGAATTCCAAATAAAATAGCAGGAGGCAAGCCGTGGTTTCTCAAACAGAAGTATTCATCCCAAGAAAACACGTAGGAGAAGCAGGCGCCGTATAAAATGATATTTTAATTTACCCAAGTATATTAAATATATATAAGCGGATATCAACAGCCGAAAACTGACGATTGCACATGCCGTGAAATTTACAGGCATGATATAATATTATCCGGGGAACAAGGAGAAGAATAGAAAAGCACATGACTGCAAAAGAAGAAACAAAAGTAGTATTTTCATATTTGAATTACTAGCTGTTTTAATATAATTTTAAATCGATTATTCCACCAACGATTTAGTGGAACTTGTCAAGTAACTCAGCCATACCCATATAAATCACTTATTCATTGTTTGCGTGTTCCGCGGTCTCAAAATAGATTTGATTACGAAACCATAAAGGTAGAATCCAATGTATCGGAGCAATACTACGTTTGAATAAGGCGACAGCTTGTGGGCATTTGATATGGACACACACGTTGAGTAAGCAAAATTTGTTGTTAATGAACCTGGCACACAATAGAAGCACAAGAAACGGACTATAGGGTGATTGTACATTTTGGTGCGCTTTGTTGTTTTAAGTGCACTTGTTGTCAAGTACTATGGACACAGAAGACAAGAGTGGGATCAACAA
>CALYDF020008635.1:0-11474 GCA_944474145.2 Dicrocoelium dendriticum
CTCTGAAGTGGTTGTCACTCGCCTCTTCTCCTCCGTCATCAGACTAATGCTAGAGTAAGGCTCGCCCGCCTATTGCTCGACCACTCGCGGTGAGGTGCAGAAGATTGAACGGGTTCAACACGTCACTACTCTACGCTCATCCCCAGTTTACGAGGCTCACCGTACAAGGACAGGTGCGATAGACTCGGACTGTTCACGCTGACATGCCGTCGGTTACGTGTCGACCTCATCATGACCTGGCGGATACTACATATATAGGCGACTTCCCCATTCAAAGGATATTGCTCCACTTGCGAACACTTTGCACCACACGCGGAAACAAATACAATCTTGTGATTACGGATATGAACCGAGTTCCTCATACCCAGTGCTCTGAAAGGCGAATGATAAATGTCTGGAACGGTTTGCCAGAACATATAGTGGAAGCAAACTCAGTGCAGTTATTCGAACAATCATTGAATGTGCATTTCTCATACATTAGATTCCGTGAATGATTACCCATTGGAGTCTAGCATTTTTGAGGCATAATGTACTGTGAGTTAAACCATTTTTAACGATATAACGTGAGAACGTGAAAAGTGATCGACGTATTGATAGGTCATATGCTGCTTTTCAACGCTTTTGATCATATTTCGATGGAGTTGTACAGTTAAAGTTCTATTTGCTCCCACAATACAGTATTCAGTATCCAGAATCAGTGCTTAGTGATTAACGGCTGACGCCTTTAGCATTATGCCACTGAGATCCGTGAGTAACGCTTGACACAGCGGTTAGGAATCTAACTTTAGCTTTGTTATTTTAAGCCAGAATACATCCATTCCGGATCCGGTCTTGTTATCGGAATGAACGAGGTCTACTACAAAAGGAGCTGAGGTCTCAGTTAAGACTGCATGTCACAAACCAGAAACACAGCGGTTACTCCACATCCAATTATGTATCCTTTACCGAAGTGACAACCGTTGCTCAAGGATCTTAATGGCATAGTAGCCAACACGTCAGTCGTTAACACCTAGGCCCCGAGTTCCAACCCATTTCAAACCGTCTTCATCTGAAGAGTCCAAACATGAAGGGAAACCGGTTGTGAGGTGTCAGTGTTGAGAGGAGCAACACCGGACCACTCCAATTCAGATACCGTTCTTGTGAGTGTAATGACAGATGTCTAGTTCAAAGTGAAGCTAGGTTTGAATAGAGATTGTAGGTTTGTGATACGTCGGAATATATTTAGCTCGGGTTGACTGCTCTGGTTTTCGTTTGTTCTCCGAGTTGAGCCCTTGTGCTGTAGACGTTTTGTCACCAGTCCTGGTGAACTCGTCAGTGCCTCATTGCTTAGCGTAAAAGCTCGTTAAGAGATTGCGTGTCGCAATCCAACCAGACGAATGGTACTCCAAATCCACGCTTAAACTCCGTCTGAGTCGAGCGTTGTTATCGGATCTCAGCGGCAGCATGGTCTTGTCATCAGTCGCATCAGTTGTTGGGCTTTGCTAAAGCACCCAGGTTATCGCATTTAAAATTTTCCCATTTCCTTCATCTAGCTACTTTGCCATATAGTGCCGAATGGAAGCAGATCACTTTTGGATAATTTTTATTTATATAAAAATGAATCGACTTAATAAATGACCATACACAACTTGAAAAATTCACATGCAATCTTCACCCAGGAATACACAGCAAAACTCTGCCTCTATCTCCCCTTATCACCAGTGACGGACGGGAAGATGGATCATCTGACATCGCGTTAGCGCTATTTTGGGTAGCGAATCAAAAACGCGCTACATTATGGCTATCACAAATGACTGATGGTAGAGCAGGTTTCGCTTGACCACACTCAAGTGAACGTAAGTACTGATGACGTCAAAATCATGGAAAAACTATTTTGTACTTTTTGATGATGTTTGTAGGATCGGCTTATATGGAGATTTACGTCTTTGGACAACTATGATATTGCTACACATGGACTGGTTTCTATTTGCAAAGATACGGTGTGTTGTTGTCCAAAATAGAACGGATGAAAAAGACCATGAATAATTCATTTGTCTGTACGGTTCAGCCATTTAGGATAACACAAATCAACAGGGTTTCTGCACATAAACATAATGATAGATAAAAACACTGTGGGTTTGAGGGAGAAAAATGTTGAGACGCCATTGCAGTATATCTATGTGGATAAAAATTAATCGACAAATTGAATATTATTACCACATAAGTTTACCGTGTTTTGATACTCCAAAGCCAGACAAAATATGCCCAACACCAATAAAGTGAAGCTGCTAGCTTTGCTCTGTATAAGATAACTTAGATGATTATCTTCAAATGCAAGTTCGAGTGGAACTGTAACAGCAAGAGAATTCCGTGAACATTCCTTTTTGCGCGGATCGTTGAGATGGGATTTGATAAAGCGTCATGAGGCATTGGTGGATTTAAAACTTAACCTTCGAATCACATCTCAGTCAAGCAATTACTGGCCACCATTTTTGTACAGGTACGTTTCCGCTTGGGCTAGTTATGTGAAGTAAGCAAGGGATAGGGAGAGAAACTTGTCTAAATATGAAGTTGTATCACACTCGCTCAGTCTGGTGCGTTTCCAGATGTGTGGGAGTCTTTCTGAACCAAATTGACACTACGAATAATAATGAACGGTCATTTGAGGAAAGGTTAATACCGAGAAGTGATGGAAAGTACAGAAAAGAAAAGCGAAGCATGAAGATGGGAGTTAGTCGGGAAAAATGAAAGGTTTCGTGTTGCCACTTAAAAGCGTCTAGTTGACCCTCAAACTCCTTAACCATAGATTCCCTGACAACAATTACTGGGAGCAAATTCTTGTGTTTGATGACTAGACGAGATAGACAAGCTTCTAGCTTAATCCGGTCGGAGAGCAGACAAGCTTGCAAAAATAAATACCAAGATAAATCCGAGTCAACATTCCTAGTTAAAATACGGTAGGTTAGGATTAAATATCCTCCAATACTTCAAGATTGCACTGAATGCATTCCCAGAATAAGTAGGCACTCCGGGTGCAATCGTCCACTTGAAGACCGGAACAACTTAGTATTCACCCGTAGAATCATCTCCAACTCCATTTCGTCCCGGACGTGATAGGGTGGGCTGAACGAAAGCTGATAACACTTTTCAGATGGATCTGCTGTCAAGATTTCAAAGGAATGACAGATTAACAACAACCTACGGAGTCTTCCATTTGCGGCCATCTTCCAGTTGTCGCCCTAGGGTAAAATCGAACCATGAATTACGCCTAGAGCATACTGGCTAGATACACGAAGAAGTTCGAGTCTATCGACTAATTACCTCGAAGGATGACAGCGTGCTTCATTTTGAAGGTCGTCCTACGTTGCCTGATATATGGGCTGCAGCCATCACTTATCTGTCATAGGTACCGTTTGATGTGACGTCTCGATAGGTCCACCAGCATCTAGAACATTTATTAACCAGGTACCCTTCAGTGGAATCCATCCAGGAGCTGTGTCTGAGCTTACTTTCTCATGATGACCGGGGTGCGGGGAGCAGAGAACTTTGTGAGATGGTGTTAGAATTTTTCTCAGATATCCAGGCAAACTTGTCCTCCAATATCTTACAACATGGATCTTAAGCTTTGTCTCGCACTGCTTAATAGTTCACATGCCATATGTATTGCTGTGATTTAATGGTATAGTTCCCAATGAAGAGAAAATAAACGTGATGCTTACCACATGGAGGAAAGCCTTAAGTAACAATGCCTATAAAATAGGATAACTATATAACACAAGATCCAAAATAGAGTGCATGTACTTATCCATCTATCTAGTGGGGTGGTCCACGAACTGATGCACTGGTACTTGTAGTGTAATTTCTAGCGGATTTGTACCGAAATTACCATGTTTTTCGGATGATAAGGGGCACCGGATTACAAGACGCAGTATCAATGAACGGATCTAATTTCAGATATAAGACGCATAAAGCGAAAGAAAATAGTCCGGATAGGTTAGAATTAATTCAACTCATTAACAAGAACTGTTAATATTGTTCCCTTGTAACACACAAAACACAGTAAAATACACTCAATTCTTCAAGCATATTTCTCCTACAAATCCGTCATCTTCTTCGTCTTCATTGTCAGAGTTTAAGTTGGGAGATAGTGGCGTCAAGCAAGTCCGGATCGCTCTCCTCAACATCTGAGTCAGTCTCGTTGCTGTTGTTTGGCTGTTCATTGATGATTCCAGCTTTCGTGAAAGCTCGGACGACAGTTAAGGCTGAAACAGTGGCCCAGTCACCGACGATTCAATGGCAGTGGCGTAACTAGTCCAGCGTTGCCTCGTTGTCTTGGTAAATGTGTGCTCACCTGCTGTCATGCAATGCTTTCACGTACCTTGCAATTTAAATTTGAATGCCCGGTTGACACCAATATCTAGCGGTTGGAGTTCGTTGGTTAATCCTCCCGGAATGATGGCAAGCTCCGAATAAGTTTTCTTTACTTAACTTTCGACAGTTTCAATGACATGGGCGCACATGGATCAATATGGACGGAGATGCGTGGAAAAGCCATCCGATCTTCTGACGTAAACTTCTCTCAGCCACTCGCCGATTTTCGCCTCGTCCATCAAGCCTTGCGGTTTGATCTTGAGGATGAACCCAACAGGAAAATTTGCTTCTGGCAAAGTTTTCGTCTCATAATGACCATTAGTGGTAGTTCCTGGCCATAAGCCTAGCAACCGAGAACTACAGTGAAGGATGATTTCTCGTTCCCTGTGGTGCGTATAGATACGGTAGACGTCCCTGTGTATCAACAGTACTATTCACGGGGATGTCAAATCTGATAGGAAACTCATCGATGTTTGTGATGTGGTCTGACTGGATCTGCTTTTCGGTTATCTTGTTCTTGCATTAAGTGCGGAAGATGGCCAACCTTCTTTCGTTATCCTTTGACAGTTGCTGCGAGATGGTAGTTCTTGTGCGGATGGAACGATGACGCATTTTCATAAAACCGAAGCACCAAGAATGACCTCCTTGAAAGTCGTTCATTTTTATATCAAGTGCCATTGCTATTGTCTTGAATCGAATGGAGACGGCAGAGACGCTATTACCTGCCGTTCTATGTGCAGTAATCCACTGCTAAATTATGCCCTCTAACTGTGGCTATCTTTTTTGTTCCTTCGGAAACTCCTGTTTGTCTTCTTTACTTGGTGCTGGTCATCTTGTTGCTACTTCCACTTCCGTACCATACATGCATTAATACTGAATTCTTGCGCAGATGCTTTATTCCCAGGTGGTACTGCATGGCTCATGACCTTGAGTTTGAACTCCGCTTGTAAGCATGGCTCTTAACAGATGTCATTTTAGCGTCCTTAATAATCGCCATGTTGAAGCACAGTAGAAATCAGGACAAGTAGTAGGGGCAAGCGAAAAAGCTTCGTCTTGATCGCAAGCATGCGACTGGCGTTGAAAAATAATACCGTACTTGATCCCATATTGTAGCCAAAACGACAAGCCAATAAAGCACCCCTATTATTGGAACGATCACAAGCTATGCCACTACAAACACAGGAGTATATTAATGTGTCAAGTTGCCTTGCCCCGTTGCACCATCTCTCCTGGCTTCCGTTCGCGACACCTCCGTGCACTATTTGAGGTACCGGAAGACTTATTCCATGTCCATTTCACCCCCATAGCTCCGCTTCTAAGCGTCCCATTCTGACCGATCCGAAGTCGTTCCATAGCCCCTGCTTCACTTGAACCTGGATGTATTGCTCTGTTTGTGGTTGTTCCGGGAGGATGCAATACGGGCGGCTTTGTCTGGCTCAGGCTCACTACCGAGCGCCGCTCGTGTCCTGTTTTCGTCTCGTTCCGTCAGACCAGTGTTTCTCCGCCTGATCCCCTCATTGTGCCCGTTTCCCTTTCCGTCCGCTCCCGTTTTAGTGGGCTTTCTCTCACCTGTGCAACCACTGTCATCGGCCTCCCTACACCCGCCCCTCTTCAAAGTTGCTGCCCTCGCGTGTCACGGTCGCATTAGGGCGGCATGCGTCCAGGGTTGCGGCCCCCGTTGTCAACTTTGAAGTTCTCTTCTTTCTGATTGTTTACAGCTAAGGGGCCTTTCTTGCGTTTCCCGTACTTTCGTGCTTCTGGCCCTCCAAGTTCCGGGCGATATCGATTTCTTATCTTGACTTGTTCTTCTACACCGCATGGTTTCCACATGTGAGTCGCTTACCTGGCATCCTAGTTGCGTTTAGTCCTTGCTTGTCAAAACATGGTTTCCCTTCTGTCGGTTGCCTTCAAACGTTCGAGATGTGATGCTTGGATAGCCTAGTTTTACGTAAGAGTTATGAGCGTAACAAGGGGAATTCTTGGTTTTTGCCAAACTGCAACTCGGATGGCGCTACTTTGGTGGTCAACTGCTTGCTGGATCTATATGGGAGTATTCCCCCAGGCAATGCTTCCTTCCACTTCAATATTGTACAGTTTATCCACGTCTTCATTGCTGGCTTAAACCATTCAGTCAGCCTGTTGGTCTGCAGTTGGTACCGTGACGTGTAGTGTCTCTGGATGTTCTAATTTCCCATTATTCTCTGAAACGCCGTCGATTCAAAACTGGGTCTTTAGTCGGTAAAGCCATACTATGGTATTCCATACGTTGCGGGTACATTGAATTCAAATGCCAGTGCTTCTGTTTTACTTGTTTGACCCTTGATTGGCACGTACTCTACTTATCGAGTAAAATGGTCAATCATTACTAGGATGTACCTGTTTACTGACTGACAGACCTGCAAGGGCCCAAAAACGTCCAATTCCCAAAACTGGAATAGTTGCTTGACTTTGATAGATCACATCGGACGCCTTGGTGCGTCCATATCGCGGTTCGTTTGATAAGACGGGCATCCGCGAATGTCTGCCGCGACTTCCTTTCTTATGGTTGGCCTAAACACCCTCTTCTGCAACAGATAGAAGACTCTCTCGAATCCCAAATGGGCACCATCATGGATCACTTGAATCACTCGCTCCCGTAAATTATGGGGATTAATAGGCTCTTTCATTCCATTTGTTATCAGCAACTGGGTGCCTTTTGTGACAATAATATGGTCTCAGATACTCATGAGTTCCACAATCTCTCATTATGTTGCCTCTTTCTTGGACCCGGCTTTCAAATGAGAGCAAAGTAACCTCACCAATTCATCTGCACGTTGGCTTCCCAGTAGGTCTCGATCCTCAGCGGTGACGTTACACACCGTTATGGCAGTATCTGGCAGGATCTCGTCCAGAGATGAGTGCGATAACATGTCGGGGATTACGTTCCACTTTTCCTCTGTGTTCGATAGTAAAGGTGAATTCTCGGAGCCGGTACGCCCACCTTGTCAGTCGTCCCTGCGAATCTCTCGTCGTCATTAACCATGATAGCGACTAGTGGTCGGTAACGAAATGAAATTAAGTCGCTAGAAGGCATGTTCTCCACTTATCTAAGGCCCACACAAAGGCAAGGCGTTATTTCTCCTTCGCGGAGTACTTTTCCTCTGCACTGGCCAGCACTCTGTTGGCATGTCCCATCACACCGGCTGGTTGGGACAGCACAGCCCCGATTTGCAAAGTTTCTTGTGTCAACTGCCATCGTGAATATTTTCCAGGGCTTGGGTAGCCGTAAATATGCTGGCATCTCTGCAACGCATTCCTTTATGTCGTTAAAGGCCTGATCCGCTTCAGGTGTCCAAGCGAATGATTCGTGTTTCTCTATCAGCTTTGATAATGCAATGATTTTCTCCGCAAAACAAGGCACGAATTTCGAATCATGCTCTACCATTCTGCGGAATGACCAGAGCTGACGTGTAGATTTCAAGGCTGTGATATTCTTGATTGCTTCGCGTTTCTCTGGAGGCGGCTGAACTTAACCATTTCCCACAATGTAATCCAAACACACAATAGACTTTTGAGCAATATGTGACTTTTTGCAACTAAGCTTCAGACCGGCTTCTTCCAGTCGTTGTAAGACGGCTGCGAGTCTAGTACCATGTTCACGTTCCGTCTCCGAGAAAAGAATGAATTCATCTCCATAGACAACTACATCTTGGAGGTGCGTCAGCACCGTTAGCCTTAAGCGTCTGAATGTCGCAGGGGCGTTGCACAATCCAAAAGGCATTCGCAAAAATTCGTACTGTTAGCCGTTCAGACTGAAAACTGTTTTATTTCGGTCTACTTCTGCGTTGGGAAGTTGCCAGTAACCCGAACGGAGGTCTATCAATGAAATCAGCCTGGCAATGGGAAGACTGGAAAATGTTCTTCCATCTGGAGCATCGGAAATGCGTCTTTTGCCGTTACTTTGTTTAGCTTCCTGAAATCGATGCAGAATCTGTACGTTCCCTCCGCCTTTGTCGTCAGGACTACGGACGATGAATACGGACTGTTTAATAATCTGATGATTCCTTTGGCCTCTATCTCAGCCACCTGCTTCTATATCTCTACAAGAGTGTTCTGTGGTATCCGCCTGAAAATCGGCTTGCACTGCCTACCTGGGATTAGGAGTATCCGGTGTTCTACCCAGTTGCGAAATCCCTAATCGGCATTCGTAGCCGTGAACAAATGCGCATAATTCTGAAGCACATGCTGTATTGTACGAATCGGGCACTCGGAATGAACCGTCACCGCATCTATCTGGACGCATTTCCTTGTGCTCAGCTTGCTCGTTACGCTGCCCACTATCACAGCATTCTTTCGCAAAGCGATCGTCGCAGCAAGCCGCTTGAGAATGTCATTGCCGATAATTGTTTCCGTTGCCCCCTCGATAACAAACACGGAATGGCTAATAACCGTTTTCCCAATTCTCACTCGTAATCGCTGAGCCCCTGTCACCTTCAAACGGTGTCCTCCGACCATTTGCATTTGCGATTGATGACTAAGCTAACGGGACATCTTCGAACTTTTGTAATGGAATCTTTCGCGCCCGCGTCTACTATAGTACTGACCACGACAACATCAATTGTTATCTCAAGGGAAGGTACATTCCGCTGAACCGATATAGATAAGGAGAAACAATAATTAATTTTCTCTGTACAATATATAGCATAATGACCAACCCGGTTGCATCGGAAGCAACGGCGCTCATCCCTTCTTCTGCACGCATTGCTTTGTGTCTCTGCTCTCGGCGTTTCGATCAACAGCCGTTACACTATCCGCGATAGCTGATTCACTGTGCGTTCCAACTCTGATGGCTCGATCGTCACAGGCTCGAAAAAACGCTGGGCAACAGCCACAAGCTCTTCTGTTTTGCTGACCCCAACCATGGATGTCAATTTCACTTTGTCCTCTATGGGTTTGGCCTAACTTCAAACCAATCGTCCTCTCAGTAACCGTACTCTCGCGTCGCCATCCAACTCCGGAAGCTCAATCTCCAAGTGTCTGCTCAGTCTCTGAAAGAACATCACCAGGTCTTCCTTCTCCTCCCATTTACCTTAATGAAACCATTCCAGCGCTTGTTACCGAGCAATCTCCTTGCCAGACTCCGCAAAAGTGCCGCATTCATCTCCGCAAATAAGCAGCCAGCCTTGACCTTCAGCGTCAGTAGGTATGAACAATGAATAATGTTTTATAACGGGTCAAAAAGAAGGTGCTTGACATGTCCCGTAGGATGGTTAGAGTGAGAAAAGATAGATCAAGAGATAATGGAATCGTCGGTTATTGGGTTACAGATTTAACTGCACTGCCATATAAAGGGAGTTGGAAATTAGGATGTGCGCATACAAAGCTATAAGGGGAGTGGTTATTGACCACGTAATAAGCGAGAAAAATTAAAAATAGCGAAGACAACGCTTACTCGTGTGCAGCTATCTTGGGTCGACGGGATACAGAAATCCAATTTCTACAGTAGCAGCTTCTATCAAATTCTTTGCAAGGGGTTTGGAGTAGCTCATTCTCGAGTAGGGTTATGACACTGACAACTGTCTGTTGTGCATTAGTGCCAGCATCTGGTGGTCATGGGCTATAGCACGTAGTGTAATTGTGACAGAGTATCGTCAAGGCGATTTTTGAAAAGGGAGAAGGTGGGGCATTAAGTACATGTTCTGGGAGGGCGTGCCAAGGCTGTGACACTCGAAGGGAGAAATAGTTTCGCCGACATTCCAGTCGGCTGTCCTGCATGACCAGCTTAAACTGATGACCCCATAGCGGGGTGTTTTGGCTGAGTATCAGAAGGGAATGGCATGGGTGGTTGGGGTTTCTCAGGATCTGGTACACCATTATGAGATCGTTCCTTTGACGCCGATAACCTCCACAGTATATTTTGTGAGTCTTCAGCCTGAGTGGGTAGGGGAGGCTGGTCAAACCTCTGACGCTCTTCGTTGCCCTACGTTGTGCAGTATCTAGCGCGGTGAGATGGTGCTTGAGCCAGGGTTGCCACGTTGGAATAGCGTATTCCGCGTGCGGCCTCACGTACGCACTAAGCGTTTTTGGAAAGACTAAAGGGACGAACTTCCCAAAAGCTCTGCGAAGAAGGCTGAGGTACTGGTTTGCTTTCTTAGCTGCCTTTTCAGTCTGCCTCAAACAATCGAGGTCATCTTGAACTATCACGCCGAGATCGCAGCCGTGAGAAGCCCGCTGTAGAATTTGTGGTCCTAGGCGGTACTTGTGCAGACTCTTGTGCCGTATGCTGAGAACTTTGCACGTGGTGACGTTGAAATGCAGCATGTTCTCGATGGACCATGTGTACGCTTTGTCTAGGTCCTCCTGTAACACTGTGTGATCCTCCGCTGCAGCTATATACGCCATGTCGTTAGATCATCAGCAAATAGCAAACAGTTAGAAGATAGCACGCTCGCGAGGTCATTTATGAAAACCAGGAACAGGTGGGGTCCAATACCGAGCCTTGAGGTACGTCGCACTGAACTTCGATGGATTCTGATAGGTTGCTTCTAACCCTCACATTCAGGTGACGTTGCACGAGAAAGTCTCCTATCCAGCCCAGAACAGGACCGCCGATTCCATGTTTCTGATGTTTATGGAGTAGAATGCGATGGTCTAGGGTGTCAAATGTCTTTGAGAAATCCAGGTAGGCCGCGTCAGCTCTTACACCAGCGTCCACAGATTCCGTCCAGCTTGCAAGAGCAATCAACAGATTATTAGTACAGGATCTATTTTGATTAAATCCGTGATGCTCCGGAACGAGCATTTTGTTGTTCTCCAGGTACCCCATCAAAGCCACAACTACAATGGACTGCATAACCTTGGAGATCACTGGAAGCAACGTTATCGGGCAATAATTTGCTGGTTCAGCACGGCTGCCATGTTTGTAGGTCGGCGTGATGATTCCGTGCTTTTACATCATGGGGATGTGCATCTCGTTCAGAAGTAGTTGAAAGAAAATTGCTAGTGGCGCCGCCAAACTCATGGCAGCAACTTTCAACGCCTTCGGGCGAATGCCGTCCGCACCCGGGGAGTTGAACTCGCGCAGAGACATCAGCCCCTTAAGTACAGCTGCAGAGGTGAACGATATATAACTAAGCCCTGATGGC
>CALYDF020008636.1:0-11482 GCA_944474145.2 Dicrocoelium dendriticum
CTTTCATACCTCTCAATAACCCAAGACCTGAACAGCTCACTATCATTAACAAACATAGCGATAGGGAAAAACAAGTATGGCCACCGAAATAATAAAACACACAGCATCCGTTCGCACCATCATTGATGACCATTTCTATGGCATCTTAATTGACACACAACTGAAGAATAAACTGGAGTTCATAGATGGTAACTTCCTACATTCCTAAAACGGTATACATTTTCAGGTAATGTTCAGTGTCTACCTAATAGACTGTTGAGAATACATACATATGGAGACACTGGAGTATGTGAAGAGTTACATGAGATCGATGGCTGCAACCATTGCCGGGCAAACAGGGCAGCAGGCAACGCCGCTTCCTTCGCAAATTACATCGGTGGAGGAACTACAGTCATTTGTTATACTAATGCAGGATGCATTCAACAATTGGTAAGATTCCTTGATACCTCACATATGCATGCAGTCTAAACTGAAAGGTGTGCATGGAGACACGTTGTCGGAGACTGTACGCCTCATGATGCAGCGTCTTCTAACGCGGTCATTGATGGCGGAGATCAATTACTCCGGTCTCCGCAACAAACACGGATTCCGGAAGATGAAGCTATTCACCGAAGTGCAAGGTAAGCAACATCTTTGCCCTTTCATCCCCGTCGTAGCTGCTCTATTAAAACGTTTCTCCGGAAGTATTGTGTCACCTGATGATGATGTCAGGAAATACTTGAAATCGATTCGTGGCAACGCATGGCGCGACACTACCAAAGGTTGTGCAAGCAGCCAGCAGGTATGAAATGGTGGATTACTTATTAACATTTCTTAAATAAGGTTTTCCAATTCGTGGACTTGGAGCGCACTTGAGACAGCATGGAAGAAGCGTAACCGATTCAAACGGAACATGGACCTCTGTTGTCAATATTGATGTCCTTCCATTTAATGTATCCACTACTATGCGTCGGTAAACGGACTTCTTACTGTGAAAAAATCGGATTCCATTCCCGCTATCTTTGTGCTTATTGGGAATGAAATACTAAGTCATCACTATGAGTAGTGGGACTGGACCCTGTGCGCCGTGTTAAACATGGTTTCCTCCATTCAGTAGCAGCAGGATGTTACGCCGCAGGAGAAAAGAGGTCATATGGGCGATTAGCTATGACTCGCACATTTACTTTGCATTAGTAAGCGGTAGTAATACCTGCGTTACATATTATTATTAACGGGAAACGCAGGTGGGGATTTGAGATCCCCTTCCAGCGGTGTGCGAGCTTGGGTGGGTAGCCAATACGTGGGGTGTACAGGGGCTGCAGCTAGGTGCGGCGTACAGGGGTACCGGCTAGGTGCGTGCGTAGCGTCGTGGTGCGTGCACGGCCATTGGTCCACGCCGTCCAAGGTCAACCGTCAATGACCATTCATACTCCTCCAGTCTGTCTGTCATTCACTGTTTAACCTAGGTTTCTGATTGGACAGGGTGCAAAGTCCTTCACTGTGTACTTAATACAGCTGCAGTGGAAGGACAAATTTCGCCTTCAAAATGGTCGCAAAAGTCCTTAACCATGGATTCAGGTTTATAGTTGACGGTTAAGGACTTTACCACCCATTTTCGCCTTCAAAGTCCTTTTTGTGCTAGCAGGGTGACGCTTACTGGTAATTTTGCGGTTGTTCCCTTTTTAATCCCGTTTTACACCCTGTTTTGCCCTTTTATTGTGGTCGTTTTACGGTTGTATACGTGTTTTTAAATTCTGCTCTGTTTTCCACTTCAACATGGTCGTCTCGCGAAAAACCGAGGCGGATGAACCCCTTGCGTCTTCGTTTGATGAGTCAAATGCAGCTTGCAGCAATTCTGCCTGTTCAAGGCCAGTTACGGATTCATCTGGTGGTATGCAGTGTGATGTTTGCTCTCGTTGGTATCACAAAAGTTGTACCGGCCTCCGAGCGAATCAGTACAATATGCTATCATCCAGTGAAAACCTTCTGTTTAGATGTGCTGATTGTTGCGCTCAGAAAGCGAAGCTCCCGGCTTTCACCTGTGCTGAATTCAAAGCACTAGCATCTAGATTCACAGTTGTTGAGAAGGCATTAGCCGAGCTTGCCTCTCTTGCCTCGCTCAACTCTAAAGTGGATTTGATTATGAAATCCCTGAATATTGCGAAGGTGGACGCTGTAACGGACTGTCCTTCTGCCGACAGTCCAACCGTTGACGAGGCGTTCATCCTACCGGACGCTCCAGTGCACGTGGATATAACTGACACAGATGCCTCGGACGGCATTGTTGACCCGCCCCAAATGGAAGGCGAGTCACGGGCTCCTGGGCCATTGAAGAATAAGCGTAAGAGGGCAAGGAAAGCGCGCAAACCCTCTGCCCCCAAACCGGAGGGTGATAAAATGTCAAGAAACAAGCGCCTGAGTTGGAAACACCACCTGGTGTTGCAATTCCCTCAGTGAAGACGTGGTGCCGTCGCCTTTTGTCCCACCGATTCCTGTCAAGCAACCATGTGGCTTGGATGGTAAAGCATGTGGTGTGAATACACCTCGTCGAGGCGATTCTTACACAGATAGCAGTGTGATTTTCAGAAACGTCACTGAATCCACTGCCGCTCTTCCCACCGAGCGCATGCTTGATGATCTTGGTTGGCTTAAAGTTTGCGTGACCAGGCTTTTACCACCAGGTTTCCCTGGCGTTACTGTCAGGAAGCTCATCAGATTGGGGAACGTTCCGGTTGGTCAACCAAATCCTCGACCCCGTCTGCTTAGGGTGGTCCTCTCCACCCCAGAAGAGCGCAGGGCCTTACTGAGATTTGCCTTCAAGCTCAAAGGTACCAACGTTAGTGTGCAACCAGACCTTCCGTTAGCGGATAGGTTAAAGTTAAAGGAAGCCATCAGAGACCTAAAAGCCCGGCGTGCAGCTGGCGAGCAAGGTCTCCGATTGGTGGGTTTTCAGGTGGTCAGCCGGCGGTCCTTTTCCGCCCTGCCAGAACCTATACTACTTGCGCACGACCCAGGGCTGGTCGTGCCGAAGCCCTCCAAGTAGTACTTAGTAACGTGCGTAGCCTGAGGAACAAGATGTGCGAGGTGGGTCTGCTCGTAGACAAATCTCGTCCAGATATACTTGCTTTCACTGAAACGTGGCTGTCTGAGGAAATCACAGATGGCGAAGTATATCTGCCTGGCTACGCACTGTTCCGCGCTGACCGCTCCATTGGCCGTCAAGGGGGTGGTGTAGCTCTTTATGTGAGTTATCACATCGACGTATTGAGGACCAGCGTTTTTCAGTCTCTCGACAAATCTGTTGAGGCTCTCGCAGTCTTGATTTGCGCTTCCTCGGTTCAGGTTACGGTCGTGTTAGTGTATAGAAGCCCTATGAGCACCTCCAATGGAATCATTGAGTTTATACGCACTCACTCTGCGAACAAGTGTCTGGTGCTGGGAGACTTCAACCTCCCAGAGGTCTGTTGGGATGATCTATCTTGCAGTTCTGCGCTGGGATCGTTCGGTACAGAACTGCTGGACTTAACGCTGCAGGTACCACTACACCAGTTCGTGGACCTCCCCACTAGGTACATGAGCAATCAGCAGCCGTCCATTTTAGATCTTGTTTTTGCTAAGTCACTTGACTTTGTAAATGACATTAAATACGACTCGCCTCTTGGCGCTAGCGATCACGTTTGCTTGTCTTTCCAGTGTACCCTTATCAGGCCTTGCCAAGCTACTACCAGTTGGTATCCGAACATTTGGGCCGCGGACTTCCAAGCGATGCGGGATAGAGCTAGGTCATCGCCTTGTGTGATATCTGAGACCGACACTGTTCACATAGCCTGGGAAAAGCTTAAGGCTCACCTCGTCGACATTTCTGCACCTCACATCCCACTGGTAAAAAGAAGGGAATCGAGAGCGCAGCCTCCGTGGATAGATTCCGCGGGGAAGGGCCTGCTAAAGAAGCGGTCTAGATGCTGGCGAGCGTACCGAACAGCTCCGTCGAACAGCACGTTTGACAAGTATCGGTTGGTTCGAAATGAGTGCAAGCTACATCTTAGGTTGGCCCGGCTTCAGTATGAAAAGGGCTTAGCTAATACTGCTTCGAAAAATCCCAAGAAATTCTTCGCTTACGTTAAACGACGCTGTGGTGCAAACTCGCCCATACCACCATTGCTTCGAGGAGATGGGACCCATGCTATAGCGACTATGACAAGGCATGCGTGCTTGGTAAGCAGTACTCAAGCGTCTTTGTCCGCGAGACAAATACGCCATGCAAAGAGTTAGCTTCAAGAGTCCTGAGGACTGTTGTCTGGATGAAATTCCTGTAACGGAGTCCCAAGTTCTCCGGTTGCTAAAAGAGGTGAACCCAACTAAGGCTTCTGGGCCAGATTCTGTTCATCCAAAATTGTTGCACGAATTGGCAGGGGAACTCAGTGGACCTCTGACTTGTGTGTTTCAGAAGTCACTCAACAGCTGTATCTTGCCTACCGAATGGAAGGAGGCTGTTGTCTGCCCGATTTTCAAGTGCGGTGACAAAGACCTACCGGCTAATTACAGGCCTGTCAGCTTGACTAGCGTGGTCGTTAAGTTACTTGAAAAATTAGTACGAGATACAGTGGAGAACCATTTAAATAGGTTTAACCTGCTTAGCGTCGAGCAACATGGTTTTCGCAAAGGATTTTCGTGTCAGACGAACTTGCTGGTAGCTCGTGAGTGCTGGGCTGAAGCCGTAGACAGTGGACATGCGGTGGATGTGGTGTTCATTGACTTCGCCAAGGCCTTTGACACTGTCCCCCATTCGCGACTCTCACTGAAGTTGAGGTCGTATGGAATAGCTGGTCGCGCTCTCCAGTGGGTGTCAGCTTTTCTGGCTGGACGGGAACAGTGTATTCGTGTGGGAAGCAGTCTTTCGTTTCGACAAGCTGTACTTAGCGGCGTTCCGCAAGGCTCTGTCCTAGGTCCGCTGCTTTTCTCAGTCTACGTGAATGACTTGCCGGAGGAGCTTGAGGTACAATCGCTCTTATTTGCTGATGACCTAAAGCTCTGGAATATTGTTGATATCCCTGGAGGTCCTGTGGCTCTTCAACGGGCTCTGGATAGACTCTGGGAATGGTCTGTCTTGTGGTTGCTGCCCATAAACCGGGCAAAGTGTTCAGTGCTGCGTATCGGAGCGTCTGATTCCTCCACAAGTTATGTGCTCGATGGGAGTGAACTTCCTCACGTGACTCATCAGGTTGATCTAGGTGTCGTCCACTGTTCCACACTACACTCTGGAGACAACTGGAAGAAGGCGGCTAGTAAAGGGTTCCGGATGTTGTGGTTTATCCGTCGTTCTTTTGGGACCCTAACCGCTGATGTGTTTGTGAAGCTCTTCTCAGCGTTTGTGCGACCCCACCTAGAATATTGCGTCCAGGCCTGTCCACCATGCCTTGTCCGGGACAAAATGGCACTAGAAAGGGTGTTGCGTGTCGGTACTAGGTTGGTCAAGGGATTACGAGGGCAAACGTACCCCGAACGCCTACTTAGTTTGGGGATGCAGTCAATGCACTATCGAAGAATTAGAGGGGACCTAATCCTAACCTACCGTATTTTGACTGGGAAAGTTGGCCCTGATTTGCGCATGCTATTTAGTGCTGCTAGATTATCTGGTCTCCGCGGGCATTGTATGAAGCTGGACAAACAGCGGTCCGATCGAGTTAGAGTGGAGACACGCTTATCGCGTCGAGTCATCAAGCGCTGGAACCTGCTTCCAGAAAATGTTGTCAAGGAAGTTACGGTTAAGGGGCTTGAGCGTCAACTAGATGCTCTTGGGTGGCAACACGAAACCTTTCCGTTTTCCTGACAAATTCCCATTTTCATACTTCTATTTTCTTTACTTTTCCTCGCCATTGGTGTTATTCTCTTCTTTTAACTGATTTCCCCTACTCTCTTACCTTTGATTCTTCTTCCTCTCTTACTTCACGTAACTGACATAGCTGGGACAGCTAATGTAAGGAACGTGGGCATTAAATTGGTGGACCAGGATGCTTTTCGGGTATTATGTTTTTAGATCCATCAAGAGGTCGGAGCACCCCTATCAACTCCTGGATCGACGACCCGCACAAGAAGGAATACTTACGGGATTCATCCTATCGTTCCAGTCCCAGTTGAACTTTAACTTGATATATCCATTGCCTCTCTCGGAAAACCTGATAAAAGGATACTCACGAACGCACTCGCTCTATGCGATTACGTTAATAACCTCTTATGTGACTCCTTCACCGCCACAGATTTGATAGTACCAGTTAGCATACCTAAGTTCACTGACGATCTGCTGCACACTATCGGCTTCAGCCTGTGCAAAATCACGCGAGCACTTCTTTCGCTGAGGATGTCACATTACCCTGGTCCAGACAGTGTCTCCTCGAAACTGCTGCTACTTGGGGGTCCGAACATCCCAGTCCTCCTTCTTAATGTTTTCACCTTGCCTATGAATGGCTGATCCTACCCAAACCTTTGGAAGCGCGCGACGGTTGTTCTACGACATAAACGAGGTAATCTTCAAAATGTTTACGAATACCGTCCTATCAGCCACACACTTATCGCCTCTAGGGTAATGGATAGAAGAATTAAGGAGGAAATGTTTGCATTCCTAATGCCTCGTAACCTCATTAACAGGTCAAAGCACAGGTTTCTACCATCAAAGTCCTGCCAAACTTGCCAGTTTGATTTTCTGAACAACGTAACCCACTCCATAGACATGGGGCAGGCACTGATCAGTCTTCCTTGACAAGAAAAAAGCATTTGACTGAGTCTCACACAAGGGACTACTCACGAAGTTATCCGCATTTGGCATGACAGGTAATCTCCGCTCCCACCTCAGCCACCGAACACAGTTAGTGCAACTGGGTAGCATCAGTTCGAAGAGATCTTCTGTAACCAGCGATGTGTTCCATGGAAGCGCCCTTGGTTCCTTGCTGTTCCTACTCTACATAAATGACATTTGTTGAGTTTTCAGTCAAGGCACACTATACCTGTTTGCTGAAGATGTGAAGGTGTTGTTTTCATTCGATCCTACTGACATGTAAAACAGCCTCTCCCTCATTCGAAATGACTTCAGCGCACTCGAAACCTGATGTGATTTATAGAAACTTGAATTCTCCCCATCAAAGTGCAACGTTCGCTCTTGCAGGTGTCTTGTACCACCTAACACGCTTATAATTAACGATACTTCTCTAGAAATCTACTCTGCCGTTTGTGACCTCGGTGTGCTCTACTCAAGCTCGCTAAATTTTACTGAACAAGTGAGCTATAGTTCTGCGAAAGCTAGGGCAATTATTGCATACATCTTCAAATCTATGCGCTTAAGGTAATCTCGACTCACACTTTACAAATTATGTGCTCTATCAATTTCGGAATACTGTTCGTTAGTCATTGCCAACGCACGCAAATTCGATAGCTTATTGCTCGAGAAGGTTCAGCGCTCGTTTACTAAGCGCCTACTAGGCCTTACTACACTCAATTACCAAGACCGGTGTAAGCAGCTCGGGCTAGAGCCACTTTGCCTTCACAGACTTATAACCAACCTTATCTTCCTCTATGAACTCGTCAATGACTCCAACTCAGGTATTAGCTGTCTTATCCAAACGTTTAGCGATACCCGATACCCTTTACGTAAAAGGGTGCACACATTTTTTCTACCTAAAGCACACTATTCCATACGTTTTAACTTCTTCACAGTTACGCTAGCATATGGAATAGGTTGCCAGAAGCCGTCAGGAAGTCTGAAAGTGTTATACTATTCTCTGCGTCTATAGAGAGATTACTCACAGTTCCCAAAGTAACGTAAATATTGGGCACCTGCGTATCTACAGATGACTTCTGGGAAAACGGACCTACTCATATATAGTTGCACAACAAACCTAATCTGCATCTACCTGTCACTATACGCTACCCTTCTCCCTCATTTTAGTACTTTCCTTCCATCCACACGTGTACTCTTCAACTACCCACTGCATCTGATCCGTATAATTCGGATTTGTACCGCACTTCACCGTTACCTAGTCCAGGCTCGTCTTAGATGTCTAGCCGGCTCATTGATTACATTCCGGCGCTTGAGGCATAATACCAATTGTAGCCCATTTACACCGATAATCTCTCTTCCTTAACTAAGATTGTTGATCTTCTTCACACTTTTACGTAAAGCCATTACAACCTAATCAGTTGCGCATCCGTCTGCGCCTGACCTATGAATCAAGGCATACCGCCTGGGATTAGCTCAGTAACGGCTGATCCATCACACCTTTAGTCTCCCTGACCTCGTTATGTGGCATTTCCTAAACTTTGTCCCAGATTTTGTTTACCGAATCTCTACTTGCGTCCTAAGATGTTACCTCCACGTCTGCTGGGTCGCATTGTATCTCCTTTCTGCCTAATTCAGCCTCATTTGTGCTGCCGTGCCTCTCTTCAGACAGCTGCCGGATGACTGAGGTATATTGACTCATGTTTGGCCCTTGCATTGATCCACTTATCTTCCCCTGCCTTGATGGTTGCTCCTCCTCACAGTTTACCCTAAAGCCATTTTAATGCGATGATACGCTTTTGTTTGAGCCACTTGTCCCCCACGCACCTCACCTGGCTTGCCTGTTGTCAGCCTGATGCGTTCGCCTCGCAATGCCTCATCTATCTTTACTGTTTCCTTACATTGCTTGGACCATTATGGCTTAAAAGCTTGGTTTACAGCATATCCAGATGCTTGCCGCCTTGGATTAGCACAGTGACGGCTGATCCATCACACCTTTCACCTCCCTGAACTCGGTAGGTGGCACTTCCTAAATGTCGTCCTAGATTTTGTGTCCTGAATTTCTGCTTGCGCCCTCAAATAATACCTCCACATTTTCTGGGCCGCATAGTCTCTTCTTTCTGCCTAATTCAGTCTCGTCTGCGCTCTCTCGTCTGTTTTCTGATAGCTACTAGGTAACTTAGGTATACTGACTCAGGTATGGCACTTTTGTGTTCGCAATCTCTGCTTGCGTCCTCAAAGGTAATCCCTACATCTGCTGGGGCGCATAGTCACTCTTTTATGCCTAATCAAATCCCATCAGAGCTGCCTCGCTTGTTTCCTTACATCTGCTAGGCGGCTGAGTTATACTAACTCATATTTGGCCTTTCTGCTGCGCCTTTTATCTTCCCTGTTTTAATTGCTTTTCTTCCTCACTTTTTACCCTAAAGCCACTCTAACGCGATGAGTCGCTTATTTGTTTGAGCCACGTATCCAGCTCGCCCCTCAACTGGCTTACTTGTTTTAAGTCACGTGCATCCATCCCCGACTACCTCACCCGTCTTTGCTGCTTCCTTACCTTGCTTAGACTACTGAGGTTTAACAGCTTGGTTTACAATAGATTTACCCTTGGTATTTATTCCAACCCTAACTAGGTCACGGCTATTTCACACAATCCTTCCAAGCCTTATCATCGTAAGTCCATGCTAAGTTGCATGATAACTCTCTTCTTGAGGCCGCCTCACCTTGACCTTATGAATCAATGCATGGCGCCTGGGAGTAGCTTAGTAACGGCGGATTCATCACACCTTTGGTCTCATTGACCTCCGTTTGAGGCTTTTCCTATACTTTGTCTCAGAGTTGGTGGCCTGTAACTCTGCTTGCCTCTTTATTGTCACCCCACATCTGTTGGGCCGAATAGTCTCTTCTTTCAGCCTAATCCAGTCTCGTCTAAGTTGCCTCGCCTGTTTTCTTACAGCTTTGGGCGACTGAGGTTTACTAACTCAGGTTTGGCACTTCCACTGATCCTTTTACCTTCCCCTGCTTTGATTGCTGTTGCTCCCCATTTGTTACCCTAAAGCCATTAATGCTATGATACGCTTATCCCACTCTCACCTCACCTGGCTTGCTTGTTGTCAGCCTGATGCGTTCGTCTCGCATTGCCGCACTCGGCTTCGCTGTTTCCTTACCTCGCTTATTAAGTTGAGGCTTAAAAGCCTGGTCTACAGCAGATCTTCTTGTTGAAATTTTTGTTTCTTTAGCCGTAACGAGGCCTTGGATTAACATGGCATGACCTGCTTTCGTTACCTTGTTATTACTCTGAAACTATTGGGCTCTAAGGGCGGCTCTGTCCCTAGCTACATGACACCTCTCATCTTCTAGAGACTTGTGCTTCTTCCTAGGAGGATGTTGCTAACTTTGAGTTACAACACTCCCTTTGCATCCTTTTTCTCACTTTTAGTTTGATGTGGTAACATGTCGGTCTTTCATATCTCTTTACTATAGACACCAACTACCTTGAAACGTAATTTCAATGCAACTAGTACCTATACATTCATCCCATTCCTAGGCTTCCCTATTTAGTTTCATTTTTCTTTCTCTTTTTACCGTCTTCTCTTTGTCCTTATTCATCCCCCCATTCCTGGTTCTAGTTATTAAGCAACCTCGGCCTGCATAGATACTTCAGATGGTCACAGAACACAAAATACCAAATATTTTCTTTGCAATTCATAGATCACTTTTACCATGTTGCAACATATATGACTTTTACATTCACACCACATGTTGTCCCAGGTTTCCTTGGTAGTGTATGCTACTCTCCTTTTCTTTACTTTTTTCTTCTCTTCCCCGAGGTCTACGGTTATCAACAGAAACTTACCAAGGATCCCATCTGGCCTGTTTGTCTGCGACCGAATAAACCTACAAAAACAAAAGTGGAGCAAATCAGATGTCCAATCCACTCACTCCTATCCAGGTCTAAAAGCAATGTACAATTTGATCGGAATTTCCTTATCCAGAGGATTGGATCAGCCAAAGCATGTCAACAAAAAGCCTTCAAAACAAATGATTAACGCAACATACATGAATCACTCCATAACTACATAACCCTTGGTCCCGCCTGTCAAGCGTCCAGTCGCTCGCTTATGGCTTGTCAGCAACCGCAGGCTACTCCATCGACAACAAAATCATGACTTCCCCGTGACACCAACTAGGTGGTTCGGGTCTACCCTGTTCCAGCAAATGTTTAGCGACAGTGCTCCAGGACGTGGTGGGTTTTCGCCTGGCAAGCGTTCTCCTTATAAAAAGCCACTGCTGTCTGTTTAACGGCACTGCGACGAGGCGGATGTGACTCGTCTGTAACTAAAGTCACGACCGCATGAATACCCAACCAACCCACAAATTTCCCCCCACGGACCTATCTCAACTATTCTCATATTATCCACGCGATCAATCATGATTGTATTGGCACATATTCAAACTGAAATAACAAATAGACACATGCACTCCTACGTACATGTATGAACTCTCAGCTCCAATGTTCATGGCAAAGTTGCACCGCGTTTTATACATTCCCCGGACATTAACTTGTATCTTTAACATGATCGTGCCTACATAGGCGTGTCTCGCACTGCACGAGAATAAAGAATTTATATATTTATTTATTCCGTATGCTACAGTAGCAGCAATTGTAATGTGTCGCGAGTGAATTTTGACAGGGTCATTTATCGATGTGTCCGTTGCTCAAGTTGCAACTCA
>CALYDF020008637.1:0-11519 GCA_944474145.2 Dicrocoelium dendriticum
TCCTGCTGGAATTACCATTAGTCGTGCTATTTTGCTAAACATAAATAAGGGCATAACTGCGTTGTCTTTTATTGAATCGGGGCGCCGTTGCAAGAATTATTTTCCTCTCGTACTGCGTGTGCTGGTCATTAAATTTGCAGCTTTCCTCCTGCTTTCTACATAAAGTGACTAATTTTTTAACAATAATTGGTCGGTTCGCTTAATCTCTAATCTGTGATCAAGAATGACCTGAAAAGAACATTTCAGCTTAGTTCGTTCAACGAAATGTTGGATATTCCAAACAGGTCAATGCTTGAACTGAGTGAAAGTACAGCCTTTTAAGATTTTAACAGCATTACTTTCATCTTTGGTTTCGCCAACTTTAGAATTGCTTCAGAGACTGAGCCATTTACTATTAATGTTTTTCTTTCTAACATAAGATTTAATTAGCAAACATTTGTTTGCAAAAGCTTGTTGCCGAACACTGCGCAATGTCGCTAAAGATTGGTATGGCTTTAATCAATCACAGTTCTACCGTGGACCATTTACTTGGAAGCGGATATAAAATCCTGATAGCGGACCTGTTCAATGTGTTCTATTCCGTGTCGCTACGTCATGCGAAATAGCTCAGAAAACGTCTATTGTAAGACGACTGTGACGATTGCTATAACGCAGACGCTGACAACATTTGGTTAGTAGTAATCCTTGGTATAGGCCCCGTAATATCCCTACACCCAGCGCCTTTTCGTTGAGATAGAATAAGGACTGCTAATCTTCAGTATCGAAGCATACTCCTGTAAAACGACTAACTATTCCATCCAATTTAACTGTCTCGTACAATGTCGGTAGTGCTTAACTTGGCATTTAGTACCTTGATGCGATTAATGTTTCTTTCTTATAATTTAAACGACATGACTAGGAGTAATGCATGTTGATCCCTCTTGTATATTTAGCCTATTTATTCTAGTAAGAATTCCGGTTCTTTCAGTTAGTTTTACTGTCCTCTAGCAAGTCTTATCCTTGAATATTCAGTAGTAAACACACAACTTATAAGGTGATAAAATTAACAAGTTATGTAGTAAAGGCAATGCATGTGTGTTGCCTTCTAATACTGGCAATGATCAACATATTTATTAGCAGTTAACTATGTTCTAATGTAACATCCAAATATTCCAAAGTTAAATGAATAATTTATGTTGTAACTTTTGCAATGGCGACTATTTTATGCAAATTTTAAATAAATGGATGGAACATATCTTTAATTTTCAAAATGACCCTAGTGCTTCCCATGTACTTTGCACCCATAGGTGCTAGGTACATAAAGCAATACACGCCACCTCTTTAAGAAATATTTGGAGATTGATTGTTTGCTTTAACATATGCATGGACGAAACCCTTAATATTAAATATTTCGCATTCAAATGGCGAAGAAGAATATTTAAATTAATTGTATTACATACCATAACCTTTGCTTCTTTGTGAACCCTCGCGTACAAGAAGTCTTATTTTATACTTTTTGACTTTTTGGCAAACAGCGGAATTCCCATTGTGCATATGGTGTAAGGCAAATCAAATTGTCATAATTTCTGATATAAAGTCATTGGTTCTATTATGATGCATAGAACCATGTTTGATTGATATTTTCCCATAGTATGTATTGCAAGTATATGCAAACTACGAAAAGATGTATTAGCTTTAAGTGCTTACACTTTTAGATTTATAAGTATTAAATTCCACTTTGCAGCGCATATGATAACGACATGAATACCGTAACTTGACCGCAATTTTGGATATTTTTATTCGTTTTATGGATTGGGCAGCATTGTTGCATTGTTGTTTAGTTGACTTCGTCAGTAATTTACTAGACAGAGAACCATACCGCTTTTTTGGTCGACGAGCATGGGCCATTCGGAGAGATTGCTCTCTGCTTTAAAGATTATGGACGAATTTACTTCGTCTGGTGAGAAAACGACGGTAGCCACAACACCCAGTTAAAAACAATTTTTAAAAGTAAAGTGTCTCGCCAGGTAAAAAGTATCTAGTTACATTTATTGTCTTAATTTTTGACTTACATATTTTTGTACATAATTTGGTGTGTCTAAGTGCAAAACATCTGCGTATACTATGGCTTTGCTCTTAAAGTTTGTCTCTGAAAATAATGTGTTGTTTCTACTGATAGCATGAGACAAGCGTGTATGCAAGCTGTTGGTCGATAAACATATTCGTATTGCCTTTGTATCTTTTGTCTCAATAAAATAATATCACAGCTATTTGTTCAGTTTGGTAGATTTAGATGAATTTAAACCAGCTTAAGCTAAGCCTTGCATATTTTCTGCTATCCGTATGATTCGTTTCATCATGGACTGAATGTCCTCACCTCGAAACTACCTCAACTGGTTTATTTAAATTAGCTTCATGATCCGTAGCCCGCGGTATGAGCAAACATACTTTAGCCAATCTGCGTTTGAAACACAAACCATTAATACGACCAGACACTTGCGCCCATTTCCTCGCTAGCATTCGGTTTTTACTGTGGACGATTAGTTAGAGGACTGGCGTAGCCTGACAAGTAACAGTTTGTATTATGCCTGGAAATGACCAAGTACTCAAGAACTAAAGACCTTAGATAATACCAACTGCTTTTTAAGCATTTAGCACTTGAGAATAATCAACCGGGAAATGAGAGTTTTATTCTGGAAGCTACAAACAGATCATTGATGAATTTACTTATAGCTAGTTCCGCTTTCGCTATTTATTATTGTACAGGCAAGGATTTTCTACAAACGCCACGAAAATATTTTCGCAATCGCTCTCAGTCAAAGAGCTATGAATGTGAAAGGAAGTTTAATCAGCTGTAGGTAGACTGCACATAGGTTTCAAAATTGGTAAGATTATAAAACGGAAAATCACTGACATTTTCTTAAGTAGCATTGCCATTTTGCTGTTTGTAAGATATATTTTAAGCAATATGCCTGCGCATGCAATCAAGTTATCAGATAAGACTGTACCAACAAATGTCATTAGGGTTAACTTATTAGTATTGTCACGGAGTACCAGCATTAAATTTGTCTGATGTTTGTGCGTATGTTAATAACTTTAGCGGATTAATTTACTTAGATAGATAGGTTAATATTGTTCACTAGTATATATTTTGCTAAATTTTGACTAACCGAATACAGGATATAAATAAGTAAACACATTATAAAAACCAATATTTTCATTCCATGTAATTATTGAACATTACTAACTTTGGCAAAAACGCTGGTTGCTGATTGCTAATATTAATTGTGTTTATCCATACCAGCCGCAACGTCTGGTTTCTTATATCCTTATGTGTGCGCATACATTATTTCTCAAGAATTATATGCTGGCTTGTCGATTCAAAGTAGGGTTAGGTATTTTGCTTTATTTTTATTGTGTCAATTCCACCCTGAATTATGTGCATCTTGTGCTTATTCATAAAGTTGCATTACTTCGTATTGGCAAACTGGACATCTAATGAGAAGTGTTTGCTTTAGCGCCAATAAATTTGGCGAAATAATATTTTTACAAAAGGTAAAATGCCAAGCACTGCGTTTATGTTTTGAGCATAGGTACAAGATTTGCAGTTATAACATATTGCGTATTGTGGATAAGAGTATATCTTGGAGCTCACTGGCCAATCTATTTCCAGTAAAGATAAATATTTACTTGGTTGACATGCCACGAACTTTTTCCAATTTAATTACAGATAATAGAGTCCAAGATTGAAGAAAACAGACAGCATGCCCCGTAAAATTAATTGACTGGTGGGTGTAAAACATCTTATTGGGTGAAATAATGGGCATCCTAAAGCTGCATATCTCTAAAGCGATAACATATGTGTTAAATGTTTTTGAAAGGATTAACTGGATTCAAACAAATTAGCTACAAAGAAAACCCAACAAAATTACCTATAGACCTCGTGTCGAACAATGAAATAATTGCTTCCTACCCCTGTCTGCGCCTAGACTATGTGATCAAGCGAAAATTATGGATTTATGCGAGTCCAGCAGGTGTACTTATGAGTTATTCAAGTTTTACGTAGTGCAGCTAATAGATACCAAGATAGACCCAACTGATCTAGTCCTAGAGTTTTAATAGCTGTCACAAGTATAATGCTGCAGGATTGCCATAGGCAGATAGATTGCTGTTCATATGCTTTGCAGCGCGAACGGCGTATTTTAGACGTTTGAAAAAATATTCGAGTTGTTTACATAACAACAGGTGTGACGCAAAGTTCGCTTCGTCTTCAGCAAATAATTAACAGCCATAAGTACCATTATGGAAAAACAATTGGCGACAACACAATGGATATCAGATCTATTTTTGTATATACTTGCATACAAGTAATTGTTTGGCGCGCTAAAAAGAAAATAAGAAATTTCCTGCTTTTACTTACCAGAATTTTTATATGGCGAACATTCATAATTACCGTAGTTCATTCCTAGGGACTGTTGAGTTATATGCAATCTTCGTGCACTTGTCCGCATAAATGAGCCATCCGTTATTTTAGCTGCTTCAGATTCACCATGATTATGTGTACCCAGTCTGAGTAACTTTCTTCTTGTGGCAATCGATACAAGAACCGTTGCTATCAGCGATTTGCCTTCTTTTATACCTTTGTGACATATTGCATCAGTCGAATTTTAATGGTCCATGAAGAAGTGCTAAAATGGAAAACTATTGTCTTGCTAAGATTTTTATCAGAGAAAAAAACATATATACAAGTAAATGGATTCCAACTTATCGCATGCCAATTATAGCAATCGTGACTATCAGGGATGTTGGAGACAATAAGGCTTCTCGAAAGATTAGCATAATGGATTTAATAAGTTTTCCTGTCTATACATTACACAGGTGCAACGAAAAACCTAAAATTCGTCATTGGAAAAACGCATTTTAGTAACCATTATATTGGTGTGTGATTTCCAAGTAGACGATAGGATTCTGTATGAAAGGTGAATTAAGACTGAATAGATAAAGCCGCTACGTGCTTTTTTACATTCAGTTGTCAAGTGGTACATTGCATCAGGGTAAGTAAAGAAACTTCCAAATGTATTCGAGATGTTGTAGGATGAAAGTAGTATCATCGAAACTTTAATTGAATCATGACGACTTTGGGAAATCACAGGGAAGTCCGTGGTAGGAACCATGAGAGAAAATATTACATTCGTATTGCAACAGCACCTAGTCAACCGATCATGCTTTGACATTTAAATTAAAGCTTAATATAGAAAAAAATATTGCAGCAAAACCATACCAATCGAAAGGAATTGGTCGGGAGTATAAAGAAAAGACTCTCGACTTACTGAGTTCAACTGTCAGGAAAGCCTTTTTAAACAAGTACAAAGCAAGCAGAGTAACATAATCAATTAGCTTTGATTTGGGAATGCTTACTGAATCTTATGGAGTTACACCCGATTTATTAATTTTCACATGTTGTGCGTTTAGGATATAGTTGGATAAGGTTCCAAAATAACTTGCTGTAAATTACTATTTTCGTGTCTAAAGTTAAATTAAAAACTTGACTCTGTAAGTTTAGATATCAATTACTTTTGATAATTACACAAATCCTTTACAGTGGAAATCAATATTTTGTTTATAGACTCGGACATAGTAATATTTACGGCTTTTCTATTTGGGGATACTTGCTAAAGCAATTGCGTTGAAACTTGAATGGCTATAACCCATCTACGAAATCTACGAGATTTCTGTTGTAAAACTAAATTTGTTTGACTTAGAATCGCCCTTTACTTTATGGTGTGTTCCAGCAAAGCGAATGACGGAGGCAACCTGTTGTATTTATTTTTGTTATGCAATGATTAAGCTAATTAATTAAAATGATATATAGGTAAACTTGGATAATATATATGTAACACAATTAATACTCTAAGATATCGATCATATCTAATATTAATAAACGCAAGCAGATGAATGATCGCATGGCAACAAATGGCAAATAAATGTTGTACTTAACATAAAAACATGTTGTTTAGATGAGATCTCTCTACATTTGTTGCACTATTCGTTTATGCGTAAAAACCTTCATTTTAAAATGCATTTTCTCTTTGACCAAAAATAAATGATATTTTGCGATAGGATTTACTTTCATTGCTTCACCAAACTTTATATATATGAAACCCAAACCCAAGTAACATACGGAATAACTACTTACAAATTATACGTAGATTAAATTTTTCAGAAGCAAAATAGAATACGCTTAGATGGCGAAAACATTCTTAGTCAACAAATGTTTCTAAGTTATGCAGGTCTGCAAATTTCAGGGATCACCATGTCCTTATAATATATTATTAATTTGATGGCAACTTAACGGCAATTCCAAAGTATGGTGTAAATTAATCAATTATGCACACAGCATATCTTGTAAGTACGAAAATATGCGTTAATTTTTCTCTATATACTTTCGTTCAGCAGTCTTTTGTAATATCAATTTTGTCCAGGTTAAGTACGTTATTTGTGGTAGTTTCTTTGCAACTTAGCGCAAAGATTACGTATACGCATACGCGCAACTTCCTTCAACGGATACCTTTTCGTTTACACGTATTAGTAGCTTTGACTGCATAATTACTAACAGCCAACTGCATAATGACAGAGTGAACGGTCGTAAGTCTGATTGCTGAACGTAACGTGAAAGCATCAACATATTCCATTATGTTCTAAGGAATATTTACAGATGCTATAGCTCTGTAGTAACAAAGCATACTTTAATGAAACTAAGCATATTTGAGGGAAGCATTTTCATAAATTTATAAAGCGACGATGCTTTGATTAAAAACGACAATCCATTAGGCAAAACTTTTTTTACAAACATTCGTTCTGCTATTTTTCAAAAACTGATAAAATGG
This sequence comes from Dicrocoelium dendriticum, assembly GCA_944474145.2. Lineage (NCBI taxonomy): Eukaryota > Metazoa > Platyhelminthes > Trematoda > Plagiorchiida > Dicrocoeliidae > Dicrocoelium > Dicrocoelium dendriticum. The sequence continues at coordinate 6,867 of CALYDF020008637.1, forward strand.
AGACGTTGCGCAGTTAAATCAAATAATTACCTCAGATAGATTGAATGAGTTAAAAGAATCACGCAAGCGGCAAATAAATCTGATCGCAGCGTTCACACTTAATCAGCATTTGTTGAGCCTGTAATGATTGGAAGAGTTTAAAGCCGACGGAAAAGAAAGCTGATGGGTTTTGTATTAACGAAATGAATAATCAGCATAACAGTGTGAATTTAGTACTCACGTTGTTTAATAGAATCCAGGTGCTTCCGTTTGATAAATAGTGCGTCGATTTTATAAGATTTGGCAGTCTTTTGTTAGGATGACTAAAGTAATAAATCCCTTCGGTCATTAATTTTAACTAGCGTTTGTTAAAATTCCAATTTACTGCGCATTTGCAAAGAAGTAATATATCGTTTGACGCGGTTGTCTTTTACACTTATCCGGGGATTTTATCAGCTATTTACCACAGATAAGCAGTGAGTGCTTTAAATGTCCCATAGGACAAAATGAATTGTTAAGAATGTGTAACATGTACATTGATATTTGTACAGACGCAGACAATCGGTAGTCTGTTTTATTTATTGATAACGCATTTTGTGAAGAAAATGTAATGCAATGTTTTGTTATCTACTGGCAACACAAATACAATATATATAATGGTATCATTAATATATTATAAAGCAGCACCGTTTATGTGCTGTTGTAATGGATGCAGTATGCAACAACCAACTGTTAGTTTTAATGTCCAATTTTGGAGCGAATAAAGAGTTTAGAGGAATTCCAAATCAGATAGCTCTAATTTAATTGAAATTTTGTTGGTGTTCCAGATGGCTGTATTATGTTGTCAGATTCTGGCAGTTAACATGGATTTTGTCGTTGTGGCTGATCAAAATGAATTGACTGAATACGTGAATTGGTTTACACAATGATATGTATACAATTAAGAGATCATCACTTGACCGCCTTTAATATTCGCTCTTCTCTCAACGTAATATTGGCCTCTGTTGGTAAGGGCGATTAGGTCTACTCTTGTTGTTACGCTTTGTCCTGCTTCGTGGAAACGTTTGAACCTGTAATTTGCGCGGTAACCAGCGTTGTTATTTCTGGACAACGTATTATGCGTATGCGCACTTATAAGAGTTGTGCATCATCCTGAGGTTTGAGGAAACACAAGAATGCCCATAGAACCTGTCGGATATTCTGGTAGAAACAAAGCAAACTTCAAAGTCCATCGTTGATTCAGAGTGTTAATCGATAATGATCCATTCACTATAACCGTTAATAAGCATTAAGTATAAGGCTCTCGATAAGTTTTTTTATACATAGTAAGAAAGCATACACCCTGTACTTCTATACGGCTTGTTTTATGTCTACATTACCTTGAAATAAGCCAGCAAGTTATAATAATATATACAAAAGCTTTTCGAGATGTCAAGAGTATTTATCGAATGAGCAATAAATCAATTGCTTTTCCTTGGTCAACAACCTGTCATAGAATAATAATAAGATATACTCTCATAACTTCAGACAGAATAATTAGCTAATTAAGCACAAACCAGCTTTAATTCTTTCCCTTGCAATTATAGTCATTGGTACTCTGAATGTTAGATACTTAAATGTTCTTTGAAAACATTATAGAGGATTTCTGTAGCCGTTTTGTTTTGGCTGTGTTTATCATACCAACCGGTCAGAGACGTCAAACTGAAACACATACGCCGCAATAAATAAGCGAAAGACCTGAGATAAATTTGATCACATTGTTATCGCCCATAAATTTTAATTGTCTCAAATAAATAACTGTATTTTAACTCGTTAAACAAACAATGCTGTGGTCATATTCCCGTCAGTTTTGATTCGGCCATTATGTAGCACCTTTAAAATTAGATTTGATCCTTGCTTCTTGTCTTTAGAACAAACTGACACACTCATACTTGATTACCAGGATTCAATACTACTTTCTTGTTTTATTTATCACTGCTTCAACAATGCTAATATGTTCGCGCGAAATATCCTATCGCCATTTCAACGGTTTCAGTTGTGCAATTTCCAAAGTTCCAATTTCCAATTTTCCAATTTCAATTTCCAAATATAAGAATCAACTTGGAGACAATTTATGTAAAAGCGAATAACTGCTTTTAAAATACTGATGAATGGAGTGTAACACACTAAAGATATATATTGCTTTATAATTTATCTATTCTTTGGTGCCAAATTCCATTCAGGCTTGGTAAATTTAGGTGAACTGTCCCGCACCATCCGCAAGCAAATAGTCTTCATTTTGACGCAAGTAGCCTATATTCACTAACAGGTTATTGATGCTGTCGTATCGGGACAGTAGTATATTTGTCATTAGGTCAGCATAACTTGCATGTTATGAAAGACTGTTGCCAGAGTCTTTGTTTACATCGATCAATATAGGTGCATAGCATCAAAAAGCATATGCCTTTTCTCTTCAGAATGTAGCAAATGCTTAGTCGAAAAATTCCACCTGATATTTTTGTGTGGATACTTTTCAGCAGTGCTAGCTAATAAATATGTATCCTACATGTTCCAAGCTTCAAAAGATGAAATTTCAGAACAATTTACAGCAGCGGAATATAACATACTGACATGTTTTCTGGATATTTATATGTGCTTTCAACATAAAGGCAATGTATTACTTTAAAACATGAATTAAGGAATTTTGTTGATTAGCCTCCCAGAACAGACCATGCATGCATCTATGACCACGCACTTGGTGTTTCGTAATATGGTGGTATCTTTCAGATTACAATGGTGCTCCGATTTCAGGTTTCTATCAATCAAACATTATGAATCCTCTTGTGCCATAAATAGCAACACATAATACTGTCCATAATACTGTTAACAATTATCCACTTCTAATATTAATCTTCCTGTTTATTTCAAATATTATCACATTAGTGCAAATATTGCTGTGCACTTTAGATTCTGACCGTTATGGTTAATAGGTCATCGGCTACCTCAGAATGGCTGCCCTTCCTATAAGACTTCAAACAATTTTCACAATATGTTTCTGTTTATTTGCCTTTGGTACAGCCCGGACGAAGATTCACGATATTATTCTGAAGCTCAGTCACAGTAAACAGAATATTAAGTGGGAAAGAACAACGTCAACTTGGCGCCGCTGAAAAAACCTCTGGTTTTTTAGATATCATTACTGCACGTAAAATTAAGTGTTAACAAACGAATCCTTTGTTGATTCGACGGATACTCATTATACTTCAGATAACTGCAGGCTTACTCTCTAGAAAGCAGTTTGGGATATCAAAGCAGATATCTTCTTTGGACCATAGCTAACGGCGACAATAGAATATGCTGGGTTCCGAAACTGCACAGGACCGAGGAAGCCGGTTAGGTTAGTTTCCGTGCAATAGTAATCACAAGACTGAGTAATTGAGCAGTTGATTAAGATTCGCATGAAAAATTGGGATAATTATTATGCACGATGTAGCTTAACTTTCAGATACATGATGTTTATCTAGATAAACCCGAAGCAACAATGAAAGATTACTCAGTTAATCAAGGAGAACCTCGGAACTGGTTCATACTGTAATCTGAACGCTGTTACAAAAAGCAACTAGGGGAAAATGGCAAGAAATTATGCTTGTGACTTTCTTTAGGAACTGTTTTAGACTGCAGTCGAAAACCAATAACTTATACTCTTTTCTGAATAATTTATTTGACCAGCCTATCTTTCTGCGTTGTATGCAATTGCACGAGCTTTGTTCACCTTTACACGCACATTAACATTTGAAACTTCAATTTAGGATTTCAACTATATCATTGCACTGAGGATTCACCCTCGTAAGTTGCCGAAAATTTTGTAACCAAGTGCAAACCGGCGAGCATCGTAGGCCGTGATTAAAATGTCCACAGCTAACAAGAATAAATATATATTATTTTATATGTATCCGGATATAATTTTTGAGATACCAGATCAAACATGGCGTATATTCACCTAGATAAATTTATCATCATTCTGCCCCAAATTTTAAGGTTTTGTGAACAAGCACGAGATCCGCTAATGCAACATTCATGGTGTCTAGAACTGGTAGGTGAGAAACGCAGTGCCATTCAATCTGAACAAATGTTGAGCTGTGTTTAACCGTCATTAACTCAGCTAAATCATCAGGCTTGGTGAGCAGGGTCAGCAAATCATATTATGTAACATAACCGTTGTGTGGTTCTAGCGTAGGACCTCCGTTTTTACAGCTATTCACTGTCCGCTTTAAAATGTACTATGGAGTGTTTGTCCCTTGCAAATTGGAATTTAGATATTGAATTAAGCTGAATTTTTATGTCGCTTTATGCTTGCATGTGCGCTAACATCGCATACGTTGTCCATTCTGGCATATATTGCTCAAGTATGACATTGCAATTTTGAGATCTCAAATTGAGGCAGCAAAGTTTGTCAAGTTTTATTATGTATTCCCTACCAATAGGTGATGATGAAATTATGTAAATTTAGTAGACGCTATCAGCGATGGCATGAATACCTCATATTGGTATGTCAAAAGCTTATCTACTAAAGTCTCGTATGCAAGTATATGTTTTTAATATTAGTTCGGATACAAAAAAGAGAGGAAATGAGCTCAAGCCAGGTCAACAATGCAGCTTTCTATATATTTATTGAGCATACTACTTCCAAAGGTT
>CALYDF020008638.1:0-11455 GCA_944474145.2 Dicrocoelium dendriticum
CACCATCTGTGGTACAGATATTGTGCCATCGGAAACATGGCTGAATAGCAAAACAGGCAGAATAATTAGAAAAGCGCGACAACAAAAGCTTTTTTTGTCTGTTTTACCACTCCTAGGTTTTGAAATTTTTTCATTTTGGTCGTTTTTAGCGGGAGGAAGAAGGGACACCGCAACACACCGATGCACACATCCGCCATTGACATCGATCCTGAGCCATAGCTCCCAAGAACTTCAACCAGCAAGTATCCGCATCTCTCGGACCCCAACCAGGTAGTCGACAATAACCGGCCGAGGGCAACTGTTTCGTCAGCTTTTTCATGCCGCTTTTCCAAGTTGTAGGCTGTCCACCAGACCGTCTCTTCCAGTCCTGTCCAGCAAGTGCAAACAACGCACGACGCGGGTAACGCTGGACAGGCATGCGCAATACATGTCGCAACCACCGCAGTTAATGCAGTGAGACGAGCTCCTCTAGCGAGTGGCTTCCACGTCCCAAGACACGCTGTCTAACTTCCACATTGCTTACGTGGTGCTGCCACCACACACGGACAATGGACCGCAGACAGCGGTGCTCGAAGACGGTTAGTCTGCGCAAGTCATCTTTACGAATGGACCATGTCTCGTATCCGTACAGCAGTACAGCACGAACAATTGCACAATAAACCAGCCCTTTGATGGAGAAACGAATGTCGTGGCGACGCCACAAGTGCCTCAGCCTAGAAAAAGCGAGGTGTGCTGTCGAGATGCGTATGGAAATGTTGTCTCCAACAGCCCCACCAGCAGTGATGCAACTTTCCAAGTAGACAAAGCTCTCCACAACCTCTACTGTCTCACTACCAAACAGAGGCACCTGCCAGTCTTGGAAGAGAGCCTTGCATTTGGATGGCGAAAAGTACATACCATACTGTGATGCTTCAGTCGCCATACGATTTAGTGCAAGTTGGACGACGTGAGGGTCGTCACTCAGCAAGACGATATCATCAGCATAATCCAAATCAACAACTCGACTACCTGGGAGGAGCTCAACGCGAGCGTTCCACGAATCGCCCGGAGCCTTCTTCAGGACATCCTCAGTGGCTAAGTTGATTAGGAACGGAGAGATATAGGCATCCTTGTCGAACTCCACTGGAGACCACAAAGATAGGCGAAAGCTTGCCATAAGCCCTAACCCTGCCCGAGGTCAGACTGTATAGAGCGAGCAGTATGGAGACGAACTTCTCGGGGACACCGTTCCTCAGAAGGCACTGCCACAGTACTGTACGATCGACAGAATCGAAGGCTTCACGGATATCCAAGAACACAGCAATCGTTGGCATCTGATACACATGGCGGCGCTCGAGGATCTGGCGAAGTGTGAAGATTTGATCGATGCAGCCGCGACCAGGGCGAAACCCAGCTTGTTCTTCTCGTTGCAACGATTCGCGTGTTGGGGATAGCCTGCGAAGTGTGCTGGTCACCAGCAGCTTGCAAACGACGAGGACTAAGCTTCTGCCTCTGTAGTTGGAGCAGATTTTGCGCAGGCCCTTTTTGAAAATAGGGACAACTATTGATTCACCCCAAGATGACGGAACTTTCTCTTTCGACCAAACTTTCGAGAATAAAGCGGTGAGTTCTCGAATCGGCGATGCGCTACCATCTTTAAATAGAGCTGGAGGAAGACCATCAGGGCCGGGGACTTTATAACGCTTTATGTTCCGGAGCTCCTGCTCGATTTCTTTGGAAGAGGGAGGATCTGTGGGGTAGGCAACTCGGCCCCAGGGCGAGCGCCAGAGGTAGCAGATGGAGCTGGGGGCCAACAAAACTGTGAGCCAAAATGTTCGGCCCATCGCTTCAAGCGTCGTTGAAGATTGGTGATTAAGGTGCCATCCTCTTCGCATATTGTTTCACTTATACCAGCTCCAACACCTTCGGTGACTCGAATGAGATGGAAAAGTTTTCTGGTATTACCAGAGGGACTAGCAAGCTCTATCTCCTTAGCACGTTCACATCAACAAGCTTCGCGGTCCATTTGCAGACTCTTGCGCAACTCTAGACCAAGGGATTGGCGTTCTTCACTGCGTCTGGAATCCGCTGAGATCAAGCGGCGTTTATCCATCAGCGACAAGGAGACGGCGGAAATGCAATGATTCGGTGGGTGACGGGTAACTCCACAAGTGTCGATACTGGCAGAAACTAAAGCAGCTTTGATATGCGCCTACTGCGAATCGAGATCACAGTCAATAGTTGAGCCAAGCAAGGTTGACAGTGAGGCTTGGTACCTGATTAAAACCGCAAAGTTTGTAAATTCGCGACGTCCGGTCGGTAGTGAGCGCGCTTAGGTGATACTCCGAAACGCATGCAAATCATGGCACGAATCAATGCGTGGTCGGAGTCTAGAAAAGTTGACCAGTACGATCGGCAGTCGGTTACGCTTCCGCGCCATCTGTAGCTGATTGCTATGCGGGCAAGCTGGGAGCACTCTTGCGTTTGTGAAGGCCCGCGCCAGGTAGCAGTGTGTGTTCTTGAGTGCCGAAAACTAGTGATCGAAGGATGCAAGCGATGATCAGAGCAAAGAGCAAGCAGTCTTTCTCCATTGTCTGATCGACTGCCACCGAAACCAAAGCTACCCCCAAGGTGGTGTTCGCTTGGTGGAAGGCGGCCAACCCGTGTGTTAAAGTCCCCGGCAAAAATTACTATATCAGTCCTTTTGGAGGAACGCAGAAATTCATGTAGTTGCTGGTAAAAGCTATCTTTGACTGCATCGGGGCTGCAGTCTGTAGGGGCGTAGGCGGAGATGACAAACAAGGCGCGCTTAACGTCTCGACGCCCGCTTACGTTACATGAACCTCTTAGTCTGACTTCACATAGCCAACTGTTGACTGGGATCCAGTCAAGCGGAGCTGATTCAGCCCTGACACTCAGTGCAACCCCAACACCAGCTTGGCCAGTTGCTGCAGCCTCTGGGTCTCCGGAAAGCCGCAAGTGGTATTTGACGCTAGAGTCTTGTAATCTGGTCTCTGAAAGGCAACAGATGTCTACCGATAGCGTTTCGTGAGTACGGGCCAGATATGTCGTCCGATCTGCATCAAAGTTCGAACATTAAACGCTGCGAGGATGAATGGAGAACCAGGTCGAAGAAGAGCTGGAGCTTCGGTGGAGTGAGAGGCGGTTGCCATCGCAGGACATTGAAAACCGGGAGTTTGGCTGTTACTTCCGTCAGCTGCGAGACGTGGGTCGTTTGTGACGGTGACCGTAGAAGATATAAGAGTACATGTGGTTGAAGGACGGGAGGTGGGGTGATCTGTAAGTGGAGGTTGAGCGGTTGAGTTAGCACAAAAGATAGGCATAGCAGTAGCAGTAGAAAGCGGTGTGGTCCATGGTTCGTCAGTGGGCGTGATACTACCCGGTTGCCCAAGCCGAATTACAGGGTCGTCTTAGGGGGCTCTACCCCGAGCCTTTGATCAAAGATCTAACCTACAAGGCAGCAGGGCGATGTAAGGGTGTCGCAACCCGTTTGGAGCCGGTGACCAAATAGATGGTTCATGCACCTTTCGGTCCTTGAAGGATCAGGGGCCCAACGCACCCTTAAAGTACAATGCCTCTCAGGGAGGGGCAAGTGGCAGTGACTTCATTTAGTGGCGAGTCACATCCGCCACGTCGCAGTGTTGTTAAACAGACATTTGTGCTTTCTTATAGGGAGAATGCTTGCCAGGCGAAAACCCGCCATGTCCTGGAACACTACCGCCGAACCATTCGATGGAACGGGGAAAACCCGAACCACCCAGCTGGCAACACGAGGAGGTTGTTCGGCAAGCCAGCAGATACTCTTGTGAGGCACCAGGGAGGTCTTTTGCCAGGTCTTACCCGCTTCTCCGACCAGAAATATCATAAACCCGTAAGTGTCGGTGATGGAATTCTGTCATTTGCCTTATGTCTTCAGTTCACAACGATCAGTTCTCTGACCATTGCGGTAGATTTGGCTGCACCGCAGCGTTGTATATCTTTTACTTTAATTATTTATGTAAAACATTAACATCAGTTGCTAAATCGAACAGCCACCCTTTAATCAATATGGGGAAATGCTTTGTGCGGAGGAAGGTGGGGGCGACAGAAAGGAAACCGGATAACACCGGTGGGAAAGTTCATAGAACGGATTACGCCCCCAATCCTCCTTTCCGAGTGCGCGGGTTCGTTTGTTGATTACCACTTCGCCTCCGCTTCAAAGAGTACGTTGCGTTCACAAAAGTAATTACCGTCGCTGTCACACTGTCAAAGCGAAAAGTGCAATGCTCTTTCATCCTTCGCTGGTGGATGGATGCGGTTGTAACTTTGCATTGACTCTGGGGTAACCTGCAGCGCACCAATCGGAAATCAGTTGACCGCGAATCGATTTCATTTGACATTGTTTTGAATCTATTATTGTATCTAACTGGCTGACGCGTATGCACGAAATGACAAAGTCATCCCATACCTTCATCTTCTGATATTCTTCTTTGCAATTATAAAGCGAATTTCATGTTCCAAGATCCAGTGTCTGTCTGAGTCGCTTGAGAAGACAACTAGTCACATGGCACATGTGCGTTGTACACTCTTATACAACCTAATTGTATCTTATTGCTGTTGAAAATGTCGGGGTCGCTATCCTACCTTAAATAGGGCACTGGGGTCGAAAGGTCTCAATATCCGATTAGCACTTCTGTGTCGACTGTTGTATATTGAGTTGAACAGTGGTGATGCAACTCGATGCAATAACATAGGCTACATGTGCTCTCAGTAACTAGAACAAATCGATGTGTTTTGAGATGGTCATTTTGAATAGGACATTCGACCGATGCACCTTTCTCAAATAAACGATGGTACACTCGTGTCTACAGTGGTATCCAACGAGGAGCCGGTTTACTAACGCACTAGTGTGGGGGCGTACTACATGCATTTGCGTTTCTGTTTGTTTTCATGCCGCTGTCGTACTGCGAAACGGTATAACAGTGGCAATCTTCTCTATTACGTTGGACTTTGCTCTGCATAATAGCTCAACAGTACTCACTACCACAAGCCCAAGAAGTTACAGTAATGACAACGCTGTGTCATGGATTTTATAGCTCTGTGCGAATGAACCTGCTGGTGACAGCTTCTACATTCACTTTAACGTAACTAAAGATCGAAAACTTGCTTACCGCCAACCCAACATGGATGTGGCTTGCAGTTGGGCACCATATATTGCATCTTAATGGTTCCAGCAGAAGTATGGTAGGGCAGCTAGTGTAACGCAGTATTCGTGGCTTTGAATATCGAACGCCGGTTGTGAGTAGATAACAATTCAGATGGATCACATTGCACCGAGGGGTTGTTGTCAATGCATGTACTTTTGTAAACCACTTCCACTTCTTAATCAGATCTCACTCACGTGCGTGGAATGTTTTGTGTCAGGGTATTTGAAAATTATGAATGTCCGACTGAGTCTAGATGTGATGATTTTTAACTTATAGAATTCAAATCCCCCTACTACTCACTTGTAACCAGAAGGATATGAATTCAACTGTATATGCTCCCATTTTGTGCCAATCCAAGTGCGCTAGATGACTCATGCTTCCTTTTTCGTCCACAGTTGCAGCTGCAAACATTCACAGGACGCCAGTTATTACAGGGGACTCTGCTTAGCTTGGGTTGCACCATCCGCAACCTAATCCACACACCTCATCTTCAGTTTAAACCAGAGGGAATTACACGAGAGGGCTTGTGGCCTCTGAGCGATTCGGAGACGGCCAGCAGTCGTTCAGCCCGTATCCCGCTGACACTATCTTTTGCGTAACTACATACCAACCATACATGGGGTGATGGTTACGCTATGACCATTAACGATAGCGTCTCTTTGCAAACAGGGCACAGAGGATACGCACTACTCCTGGGGGCATGTTGTAGTGAGAACGATGCGGAAGGGGGCAGAAGGTTTACTGACACGAAATCGTGCAACTGACAACTCACAAACTCGTACAGACCGTATTTCTTTCCCACGACGCAACGCGGAGGAGGATTTGTTTAACGGGCTATTCAGCGCGCCTACGAGATTGAGTTTCGAAACCATCCTTCCATGTTTCCATCCACTATCTCCGCTTCGCTATAACCGAGTTTGGGCAGCCGGGAGTCGTTCGAAAGCTCGCGCTACGCACCTCCGTTTCTACATCACTCGGCCCGCGTTCAGTCCTGTGGGCTTTGTTAGCGACGTATTTGTCTGATTCAGTGCGTTCTCTATAAATATCTCCTCCGTTGTTCTGGGCTCAGGCGCGTTACAGATGCCGCTCGTGATCCGTTGTCGGGTCGATCCGAGAGAATCGCTGAGCCTTGTCTCATCTCATCCATGGCCTCCGTTAGCACTTCCCTACTATCCCGTTGTTGTTGTCTTTTTTCGGTTCACGAGTATTCGTTGGCTTCCGCCACCCTACAATACGAGGAGAAAACATCATATCAACACCTAAATCGGATATAATCAAAGCTGAAAGGTCACACAGTGACCATTCAGGCCGGGCCGCACATGACGAGCGAACGGAAGCTGCGGAATCAACTACCTTGTGCGTTCATCTGAACTAACTCCTGCACAACGTGACCCACTTGAAACATCAATCGGAAGCGAAAGTGAAACAACGGTACCCTGAAGACAGACACGCCGTGCGCGAGCTTGACTTGAAATTTAAGCTTAAACTAAACAACCAGTCACACAAATGGGTGAAGATAATGGTGCGCAACACAACAAGTGTAAATCACCGTATCCCCAAATGTGTTTGAAACCGATCGAAGAGTGTTCATTACATAACAAACGGTTAGAGTATTTAGCCGGCCACATTCGGATTTTGGCCCGAAAGTTTCACCAGACTAGGTGGATTAGCAAAAACTGGTGCCAGAAATGGTACACGCGGGTAAAATTCACAAAAATACATCCACTGAACAACAATTACAGGTGACTGCTAAGCTGTCCTCTTACACAGTCCCGTAAGTGGGAGTAATTGGTTGACTCCTTACTCCTCGATTGGACAAATAAGACCTCGGTGATAGGTGTGGCGTTGGTCGCTTGGATCCATCCACCGGCACTCATCACATTATCCAGAATAGGGCTGACAACTGGGCGTTCGACAGCCTTGGCTCATCCATCTCTCTAAAGTAGCTGTTTGGTCTAACACCTTACAATCTAATTTTTGTGGCTGTGCATGCCGTTTTTTCGCGATACTTCCATTATTTCCATACTCGTTTTCACACAATGTTTGCTACCATATCCGTATTTTGGCTCGTTCCTAAACTATCTGAACACGCATTCCATTCTGCGACATTCTCCCATGCAGCTCCCTGGCGGTTTGGCCTATATACGTGTGGTTTTATAAGTGCAGCTGATTGGCCCACCAAAGCGTAGGGAAACCCTAATTTCACTGACACCGACTAACAGTACCTTTCTCTGTAGTCAATACCCTTGAAATTACGTTCAAAATTCCCTGTCTACTAAATTTTACTGTAGCTATCCGATCCGTGATTAGTCTTTGAAGTGGATCAAGGAATTAGGTAACTAATGCCTTACTTGTCAATACGGGTATCCATTGAAAGCGACAAAATCGCCTGGGGTTTATGGGACACGTAAAAACTCCCGGGCCCAACCAGGAAAGTAAGTCTAGACGTTAACTACGGCACTATTAAACGAAATAGAACTAAAGTACGATATCTACCTACCTCAGCAGTACCCGTTCGGTCCTGAAATAGCCAGGTCTTCGCCAGTTACACAACAAAATAAATTCACCGCACTTTCTACCGTACATCAAGGCCACACAACTCAGAGTCCGAGAAACGTATACAAGGGCTCCTTTCAATGGGACCAAAACCTTATCCTATTGGTTCGTTGCACGGCGCATATGGAGATACAAAGTGTCATTAATTTCAACGGGAATGGAGATTAACCTGTCTCGAGGCGAATATGGGAAGAAAGGATAACAAGGCCGGTGTGCTCCTGGGTGGGATTGCACAATCGTCAAGACGGGATTAGAATGAAAACAAATGCACCTCGATTAGGAAACCACAGGGAGTAAACAAACGGTATATCAGATTGTGCAAAGCAAATGGTAATATCCATCTTACGTAATGTGTCCGGGGTCGAATGTGGGATGAAAGAATAACCAGGGCCTGGTAGCCCTTGGGGCTAGTAGCGCAGGGTTGGAGTTCACAATCGTCGTAGCGAGTATGTGATGAAAACAAATGCAGGTCGAGTGTGCAATTACAATGAGCAAAACAGACTGATGACGCGATTATTCAAAGCAAAATCTTGATATCCATCATGTGAATCGGCATGGTAAATTTTCGCCCACATCCATCGCACAGATGAGGCTAATCTTCAGCTAAGTAAACGGTCCCATTTTGTTAAGAAAATCAAGACGAAAAATTCGTTCCAGGTTAAGAATTCGCTACAGATAAACTCTCATCGGTTTCAAAAGTCTCTCATTATTTCTGTTTGGTGGGTATTCTATTTTCTCTCTCAATGCACATGGCTCTAGCAAGGCCGAGCGAATTCGAAGCGAACGATGAACGATGATTTATCACTGGTAAAAAAGCATGTGCTCGACAAATCCCGTAGGATGGTTGGAGTACAATTTAAAGGATCATCGAATAAGTAAATGGTTATTTCAAGCGTCCACCAAGTTAGATGCACTACTGCATAACGATAGTTTTAGGTGGGAATGGGATGTGCACACGCAAAATATTATAGAGAACGCGAGAACGCGCGCGAGAAATAAAAAGAAAAACGACAACACTTACTTGTTTGTTTCTTCATTTGACAAATGTTATAGGTTAATCCACTTTAACTGCATCCAGGCTAATCACATGGACACTACTACATGTATCCACACCGCCACGTTGCGGAGAGGGCCGTTAGGCACATGGTTAGGTTTGCGTTGTTTCTTCCTCCAAGTGGAACGGACTATATCAAGTAATGCAAGTTTGAAAGCGTTTCATCAAGAGGTTTTTTGAAAAGCGTTAATGTAGGGGCAAGTATAACATGAGTCGGAAGGGCATTCCAGGCACGGCACACACGGAGTGAGAAAACGTTTCGTCGACAATCAAGTCGACTGTAGTGCGTTGCCAGTTTGAGCTGATGACCTCTCAGGTCAGTATTTCGGCTCAGCTGCGACAGATTGCGCCATGGGTGAGTTGGGTTCTTCAATATTAAGTAAACCAGGATTGTGTCCTCTCGCTGATGTCGATATTCACCACTGTACAACCTCAGGGACTGCACTCTGTGTTGATAGGAGTGATGAAAGAATTCTCTAACGAGTTTGGTAATTCTACGTTGCGCAGCTTCAAGTGCATCGACTTCGCGCCTGCTCCAGGGACGCCAGGCCTGGATCGCATATTCCAAGTGAGGTCTCACTTGGGTGTTCAGCATTTGCGGAAAGATTGATGGCTCAAGCTTGCCGAAAACCCTCCGTAAGAGTCCAAAATGTTGACTGGCTCTTTTTGATGCCTTTTCACTCAGCCTCGAGCAACCAAGGTCGTCTTGCACAATCACCCCGAGGTCGTTTTCTTGTGAAACGCATTGCAATTCCTGGTACCCAACTAGATGTTCACAGATAAGCTGATGGCGTATGCTTACGACTTTGCATTTGGTCGCGTTGAACTGGAGCCATTCTCAGATCGCTCTGCAATGCCATGTGATCATCCGCTGTCCTGATATCATGCCAAATTTTGATATCATCTACAAATGGTAAGAAATTCGACTGCAGTACACTGCCAAGGTCGTTAATGAATGTGAGAAATAAACGTGGCCCCAGTGCCGATCCTTGAGGCACTTCACACTGGACGTCAATTGAGTCGGAAATGGAGCTGCGGTCTCTCACATTCAGCTGACGTTGAGCGAGGAAGTTGCTAATCCAACCGAGTATAGGGCCACCGATTCCATAGCTTCGAAGCTTGTGCAGGAGAATGCGGTGGTCCAAACGATCGAACGCTTTCGAGAACTCCAGGTAGACAACGTCGACTCCCACTCTGGCATCGGCTGACTCTGTCCAGCTTGATCGGGCTAGCAGAAGGTTTGTAGTGCAGGATCGATTTCGGCGGAACCCGTGTTGCTTTGACACTAGGATGTTGTTGCTCTCAAGTAATTCCATGAGTGCCTCTGTAATTATACGTTCCATTACTTTGGATAAAACTAAAAGGAGAGTGATTAGACGGCAGTTCGAGGGCGCCGATCGATTACCACTTATACAAATAGGAGTGACTAGTCCCAGTTTCCACATTGTCGGAACCTGCATTTCGTCGAGACAACGTTGAAAGAACCAAGCTAATGGTTCGGCTAGGTTCATGGCCGATGTCTTCAAGGCCTTCGGTTTGATGTAGTCCATGCCAGTTGTGCTTTGCACGCGCAATGACATTAGCGTTTTCGTCACATTGGCTGCCGTGAACGATACATGGTTGTACCCTGGTGTCGATGAAAGCTGTGTAAAAGGCGGATGAAATGTTGGTTCACTTCGGAAAGTATGGATGAAGTGTTGGCGAAGCACTTTGGCTGCATCTTTTGCGGTTTGCGCAAGACCATATGTTGCATGTAAAACCGGAATCCCATGCTGCACTCTGCGGAGTTTGTTGGCATGTCTAAACAGCAACCTGGGATTTGCACTGAATTTCGATTCTAACTTCTGTTGATGCTGAAGTTTACCATCGCGGGTCAACTTGACGCAGTGGTTTCGTTGAGTTGTGTAAGCACCCCAGGTAAGGTTACTTGGACAGGCTTTGTAAGCGCGCCAGCGTTAGTCCCTTAAGCCCATACGTTTTCTAGTACTGCTCCTCAGGAACGAATTCACTTGCTTCGGGCGAAGAACTTTTCTTTCTGACACATTTGCCACGAGCTCATTGAATTGGGTGAGGAACAACATTCGGGCGACATTGGGCGGCTTCTCAGCCAGGAAGGAACAGTGGGTGTCTTGAACGGAGCTGGACAGTTTATCGTCATGTGTAACGACATAGGTATCCAGGTTGTTCTCACTGATGTACTCCGAGTAACAGATGTAACGAAAGAGCAACATCGCGTGATCGCTACGGCCAAGTGGTGCATCTGTGGTCACGGTGTCAACCATTAGTTCCTCGTTGGAAAGCACAAGGTCCAAAACAGAGGGTGTATCACCCGTTCGGAATCGCGTGGAAGAGGTGACATGGTTTTACAGAGATACAACGGCGACTACCTTTTGTAAATCCGCCTTGAATGGTTCGCTGTGCGATGCTGGAACTTCGGTTGCGGGCAGGTTGAAGTCCCCTACCAAAGGACGTGACTGTATGGTCGTGCCAGGACTCGTTTCATCGCAGAAGCTAGACATTGAACCATTTCCAACATGGACATTGGAGGGCGGTAAACTATTCCTAGTAAACACACATCACGTCTTAGGTGCACACGACACCAAAGAGCGTCGACGACTTGCGTTTCTGGGTCCTCAAGGACATCAACATGCAGGTCAGA
>CALYDF020008639.1:0-11423 GCA_944474145.2 Dicrocoelium dendriticum
AAGTTCGGATAGTGGGATACTGTGATTAACTTTATCAAATGTTTTGCTTAAGTCTATCAGTAAGGCATCAAGATTTTTTCCCTTCGTTGACTACTTCAATCTAGCTGTGTCGTGAAGTTGGGATGGTGGAACACGATCGTCCCTGTAGGAAACCATGGCTGATATGGAATTACCTTTGCCGTACTTACGTCCGCTGGAGCCGGCTTACAACTACTGGAAAACGGATTTCGACGGGCTATTTCGAGCCGCGAATCAAGTGGATTGGTCGCTGTCACAAATTGCAACAGTGGAAGACTGCTGGACATTTATAAAAGAGATTGATGTGATTAGGCTTCCAATTTGTGTCCTTGAAGTGTCGGAAGGTTAGACCGGTTAAGCCTCATTGGTTTGACAAGGAGTATGGAAATCTGGCTTGGAGACGGCGTAGACTGCGGGACAGATTCCTCCTATTGGGCGCTGCCAATGACTAGGAATCGTATAGAAGTCAGCGGAATAGCTGCAACATTGCAAAGAGGAATAAGCGCCGATATTCCGGAGAACAACTCGCAATCGCCGCGAAAACCGCCACAAAATGAATCTTTGCTCATGTGTAGCGACGCCTGAAGCCAGCAGGTGATGTGCCTGTGCTAGATAGTCCGGACGGACAGTCCCTAATCTCCAGCGTTGAACGTGCGTCCGCGTTGGCGGCCCACTTCACTTCTGTATTTGCAAATGATCAGGTGTCTGTATCGAGTTCGACGTGTACCGCTTTTACTGAACTCGGCACTCTGGATTGCGGCGTTGAAGAGGTATGTCAACTACTCGCCAGCCTTGACGGCAGCTTTGCTGCCGGATCTGATGGGCACCACCCACTGATTCTCAAGTCAGTTTCGGCTATCATCTCGCCTGCCGTGACTGATCTTATCAACAGGTCGCTGCCAGAAGATTCGTTGCCGATTGTCTGGAAATGTTCGGTGGTGAAGTTTATTGCGAAAGGCGACGACCCTAGCAAAGTAGACAACTACAGGCCAATTGGTCTGGCACCTATTTTTGTAAAGGTTGCTGAGAAAATCGTGAAGAGATTGCTGAAGTTGCTACAGTCAAAAGAGGTTCTGACACCCGCGTAACAAGGTTTTATGCAAGGCCGCTCATGCATTTCAAACTTAATTGTGACAAGGCATGAGTGGTTGCAGGCAATAAGCAAGGGGAGGTCTGGCGACGTGATATTCATCGAGTTGAATAAAGCGTTCGACAAAGTTAGTTATGAGGTCTTCCCTCACAAACTCAGGATGTACGATGTCGGTGGCTCATTTCACCAGTAGATCCGAGACTTTCTTGTTGGACGGAAATGGAGGGAGGTCGACAGCCATCTAACTGACTGGCATGCTACTACAAGTGGCACACCTCAAAGCAGTGTGCTGGGACCCACTCTGTTCCTGGTCCACATCAACGATGTACCTCAGCTTGTAGGACGAATAAATACTAATCCGAGACGATGCGCGTAAGCAAGCGCGGATAACAGAAAGCAACTGAAGTCGGACACAGCAAACTATATTCGATGGGCTACAAAAGAGGTGGACGGATGAAGCGAGATAGGAGATAGTGCGATAAGTTACAGAGCAGTCATGTGCTGAGCCGGATGTAGGTTAACATGTCCGTAAGGTAAGGGAGATCATAAAAAAGAATAATGTGCAATCGATCATCAAGGAAAATGTACACGAAAGACAATAGTTACCTGTCACTAAAAGGTGAAAGATAAAGTCACCCCACGGTAGCCCACGGCGCAATCAACAATATATGAGGAAAATTATACGGAAAAACTATGGATATCAAAAAAACTAGAGCAATGAGAAGGGAAACAAAAGCACAGCGAATGACATCAAATGTCAAAGGAAAGTGAAAGTTTGATTTAATCTAAACTACTCACAAGTAGACAGTTATATAGAAATAGTGATCAAGCATAGATGAGCACTGCAATTGGTGGTAAAACCATCAATGGTCACGGCATCGATATGGTAGAACTTAGAGGGATCCGGTGGACATACCCGGAAATATTACTGTAACTTCGAGCGACGAAAAGTGAAAAGTAGGAGAGGACCTATACACTTTTATAAACTAGGTTGGAAGACAATAAAATGTAAACGGATCGAAGGTTGGAGGCCAGAAATCGGGAGGGAAGTCAGATCAAATCAAAGAGAAGTGTGGACGAGATGGCGATAG
This sequence comes from Dicrocoelium dendriticum, assembly GCA_944474145.2. Lineage (NCBI taxonomy): Eukaryota > Metazoa > Platyhelminthes > Trematoda > Plagiorchiida > Dicrocoeliidae > Dicrocoelium > Dicrocoelium dendriticum. The sequence goes on from CALYDF020008639.1 coordinate 2,200, forward strand.
GATCCAGAGGGACCTGAAAGAGGGTTCCAGAAGGTCTAATATAGAGCGCATTAGGCCAAAAACGGGGGATTCCCATATGATATAGTATGAATTCAAAATATACAAAAATAGTAGAATATGTATAGCGTCATCATCATCATTACACGTTAGCTGGAGGTGGAATACACCTCAGCTATTGTGCCGCAATACAAAATAAAAGAAAAGGAAAAACAGTGGCACGCCCGCTGAGTCCCCAGTAACGGATGGACATCGTTCCGGAGAGCTAACAGCTGGCTGCCGTAAAAAGAGAATCATATTATGCCTAACAGATGAGATCGTGGTTGGAGGGGGATACTAAACAGGAGAGGGATGGGCAAAGGAAATCACAACACAAACGCCATTGGTGCCGGCTCCTAGCCATATCAGCAAGTGTGTCCAACCAAACGTGTTCACCGTCCTTAGGACCCCAGCCAGGCAGTCGGGATGCACCAACCGACGCCACTTTGAAGTGAGGGTTTTCATTTCTCTAGACCAAGTCATCACTTGGCCTCCCCTTCTCCTCTTCCAACCGCACCCACAACGCGCAAACAATGCACGTCGCGGGAGTCGGTGTGCTGGCATGCGCAACACGTGGCCCAGCCATCGGAGCCTGGTGCGTGATATAATGCTGCTGAGCGGTTCACTCGCTCTGCCTGCACCAAATACGCGACGTCGAACACGCTCATTGCTCACGCGGTGTTCCCACCAGACATGAGCTAAGCTGCGAAGGCAGCGATGATCGAATGTGACGAGTCTCTTCATGTCAGTCGACCTGATGGGCCAGGTTTCACAACCATATAAGAGAGTGGAACGGACGGCTGCGTTGTAAACTCTGCCTTTCAGGGCGAGAGTAATGTCGCGTCTGCGCCACAGGTGGCGGAGATTGGCAAAAGCACCTCGAGCTTTTGCTATGCGGTTCGTAACCTCATCTTCAATCCCACGGGTGCTAAAATAGCTGCCCAGGTACTTGAATTCCTGAACGACTTCTAGCAGATCACCACCAAGCGTTAGCGCAGGGTTGGGTCCTTGCCAATCTTGGAGAAGTACTTTGCATTTCGATGGAGCAAAGCATAGCCCAAAACGATTGACAGCCAGTGCTAATCGGTCCAGTGCTCTTTGGCATGTTTGGAGGCTGTCGCAGATTAGGGCAATATCGTCCGCATACTCCAAGTCAAGAAGTCGCTCACCAGGAAGTAGCTCCACACCATCTAGGTCGTGTCCAGCGAACGCTGTTTCCATGACTTCATCAATAGCGAAGTTGAAGAGGAAAGATGACAGCGGGCATCCTTGTCTCACACCGCTGGTGATATTGAAGGGTGGCGAGAGTTTGCCATAAACCCTCACCCTGCCCGAACTATGCGTGTACAGTGCTTTGATAATGTTTACATATTTATCAGGCACACCTTTCCTCAGCAGACAGTCCCAAAGGGCACATCGATCGACCGAATCGAAGGCACCTTTTATGTCAAGAAACACGACAACGGTGGGTCGCCAATAAACATGGCGGTGCTCCAACACTTGACGCAATGTGAAGATGTGGTCGATGCAGCCCCGACCTCGACGAAATCCGGCTTGCTCTTCACGAATCTGGCTTTCACGAGTGCCAGTCAGTCTGTGGAGAATGACAGAGGCAAACAATTTAGAGGCAATAGAAATCAGACTGATCCCTCTATGATTGCCGCATTCCAAACGAGAGCCTCCCTTGAAAATTGGGACAATGACGGAGCGGTTCCAGTCTGTCGGGACTGTCTCCTGCTCCCAAAGTTTTACGAGCAACTCGTGTAGATCATCCACTAGAGCAGGTCCCCCGAATTTGAAGAGGGCTGGGGGAATTCTATCTGCTCCTGAGGCCTTATGCAATTTCAACAGCCGGATCTCACGTTCGACCTCTGCGCGTGAGGGCGGATCCGAGGAGACGGACCAAGGAGAAGGGCGCTCAATGCCCGAAGAAGAAAGCGATAACTCAGGTTTGTTAAATTGCCTTGCAAAGTGTTCGGCCCAACGCTCCAAGCGTTTTGACAAGCTGTGGATCGGCTGCCCACTCTCGTCGCGTATGGTCTCGCTAACACCAGGTCTCCTGCTGCCTGTTTCCCGTATCAGACGGAATAACTTACGATGATTACCCACGGCAGCGGCTGTTTCCATCTCAGAGGCACGATGAGAATATGTACAGCGTAGGTTCGCATAACATTTAAACCAGATCGGAAAGCCCAAGCAACTAACATAACGGATGAAGATCGTTTGACAGGAATGAAAAGGAAACGGAGGAAAACATCGAAAAATGGTAAAAGGGCATGTCAAAAAGAAAACTATACATTCTGAAGAAAAGGACAAAAAGTGGTCAGACAGGTGTCAAAAGGAAGCAATGTCCGTCTGAACAGGTGTAGTTGCGGAAAAGCAACTTCAGAAGTGGATCCAAAGCCATCTGGTACTACCTCTTGGCACAAACTTATCAAAAACGTGTTAATGGTTCATTTGTTCTCCGAGCTTGGCGGTTTTCTCGCAAACGTTTCACCACCATGCGAGGTGGCATCCTCAGTGCAGTGATATGTAGCGTACTAGCGTAACCGCCAAGCTCGGAGAACAAATGAACCATTGATTCATCAACCCGAGCTACCGGTATTTCGAATCATTTCAAAAACGTGTTGTTAGCTCAACGCCGCAACACATTATTTGCATGTAGCTAACCAGCATAAGATATACTAGGTGTTCCGTTAGAAGTTGCGTGCATTTAGAGCGATTAGGAAGTCACCACAGGCAATCGAAATTAGTGATCATTAACCACCAACCGGCGTAAGAAAGTCCGTCAGCTTAAGAGATAAAAAAAGAAAACCTGCAAAGAAGGGAAACCGTCGCAAACCGAAAGACCGGATGGCGTACAACAATCCATCAGGTGCCCATTTCTGCCGGCGTAGCTGCCAAGAAAGGTGCAATTATTAAGTGCTTCTAAACCATCACCATTAAGATGAAAGGGAGCACCAAGTGATTGGTGGTCTTACATTGCAATGTGAAGGTGGGAAATGCATGCCAAATGGTGAGACTACTTTAGAGTGTACAAGTTTGGCCGCACGGAGTGGTGGTATTTAAACAATAAGACGATATCATCTGTATAATTCGGATCAATCTGTTGCCCCGACCCGCCTTTCAATGTCCACATACTGAGAGTATGTAAAGTAACACTTGATAATGGAATTCACGACATAGCCGAGCAAAAATGAAACAAACACGGAGAACTCAAATTGCTGGCGAAGAAATATCGGACAATTCACCGTAGACCTTGATACAAACTGTGGTGTTCGAGTACAGAGGATGAAGAATGTTCACGGATTGGATAGAAAGGCCATTTCGAATAAGTAGGTCAAAGAAAGTTCGAGGACGAGGAACACAGATACAGTCGGTCTACTTGTATACTGTCACCTTGACCGAATTGCCCCACTAGGCTGGGATGGTCTCCAACAGGTGAATGTCCCTCAAACAGTGCGGATGCAATAGAATCCGGAACAACAGAGCAAAAAGGACTGGAAGTTGCGATCGCGTTACCCACTCAGCACCAGTGTCCGACAAGCGTCCGTTGGGTGACCGATCGAGTGCCCGAGTGACGAAAAATTGTGTCACCCATCGGGCGCTCGCCGAGAAAAATTGTGCAGTTCCCCCTTCGAACGCCCGTTTTTCACCAGATTTCGCTCACCGTAGGAATAATCTAGTCACATTAACACCCCCTGCCACCACCACTGATAATACGTTATTACAATTCCACATATCTGGCGACCCTATCAGCACGAAGTCCGCCAACAGACAGCTGAGATTTCGAAAGAAATCCGAACGGAACGTTTCGGACTGCCAATGGACTGTCGGAGAAATGTTCAACAGCATTTCCCCTTTACACTGTGTATTCCCCAATGTATGGCCATAGATTATCAGTGATCTTGGCTTCAACATAGCTCCTTAACACAACTGGTGCATGCGATTCCGTCAACTTCCGCATGAAGAGTGTGAAAAGTGCGATTACATTCCTAATAATACTCACAAAAACATTGTGAAAGGAGGTAAAAGATGCAACCACAATGACCTGCCGCACAACCACGCGATCCAGTGACACCTCTCAGTCTCTCATGTCCCTAGCCCAGATTCGAACCCCGGCCATCAGACTAAGAGACGAGCACCCCACAACTATAGTACGGAACTATGTCGATGTGTTATCACTGCTCATATTCCTACCAGCACCACAGTCCGCTGACATTAGTCAGATCCTTTTAACGGGTATCCACGCAACCCCTCTCTGTTGCATGTTAAAACTAACGTCGGAACCTACGATCAGTCATGACTTGGTAGCGCCTCCGTTGAATGCAGGGCTGATTTTCTATGTATAGCATCTGTAACATCTTTCGTTAAGCGGGCATTAACCCCTCATCGATAACATTGCGTGGGAAGAATCCACTGGTGGCGCGACATTTTAGGTACTGAGAGTGCAATCCAGTACGCTAATCTTATTTTGATGGGCAATACCTCAAGGTGTCGCATAACGGAAACGGGCAGCGTACATGTACCAAATCATGCGAAAAGTGGTGCAAATTCCGATTTCACGAAGTGAACGTTTCTACTAACGTTTAATGTGTAATTTGCTTATTGTAAGAAGTTAATCGAAGGACTATCCATATTTGTTCAGTTGCAGGTGGACGGTTGATGTGGCTATAAGCAGATTTCATATGCCATATTATACGAATGCCCGATAAGTGTCCTGTACCGGACGTTCGAGCGACTGATGGTGCTGACATGGTACCAATCTCAGATTCAAACGAAACCACGGAACTTTACGGGCATGGGAACCGTCCCCAGCAAGCATGTCGAATACAACACTGAGGGAGCAACATTGTAATAATGCTGGCGGAATCTGTCAGTTGATACGTTGGTGGGCAATTGTGCTTAACTGGCATTCAGCATGCAACCAGCAGTTAGCTGTATCAAGATCCTGATTGAATGAATGAGCTTTCTGCCTAAGCTACACATTTCAAGCACGAGAATGCAGCGTTAGGGCATGCGATTTTAAAGTTTAATTCGTACAGGCCCTGAGAAGGGGTACTGCTTTTTGTTGTTGTTTGTTTAGCTCCAGAATACAAGCTTACATCTAGTCGTAGATATGGAACAATATCACGAATAAAAAGCCATGCAACAACAACAACAACAACAACAACAACAACAACAACAACAACAACAACAACAACAACAAATGACAACGACGACAACAACAACCAATGACAACGACAAAAATCGTTGCATTCGTACAGTAACACGAGATGTGGTAGAAGTAAACAAGGTGACTAATTGTCACATCACCGGTCAACCAATGCCACCCACCGGAGCGTTTGATTGCACAACGTTGAAATATACTCGTCAGGCGGGAGATCTGCAGTGCAAATTTAGCAACAGCGTACATTATCTGCGACTTTATCTAATTTGTTCGTTATCATACAACCTCGCATTAATGAATATTTGTTCTTTTGAAAATGAAGAAGCATATATTTCTGGGTGCATGATTACGTAGAAAAATTTCTTTAGTTTTTAATTAATATATATTTAGATGATTGATAAAATGGAGTTGTGTCTTAAAATATTACAAAAGACTTTACCGTTACGGCAAAAATGATTTATGGATTCATCTCAATGAATTACTTCAGAACACGAATTCAAGTAAAACCGCCATTGTGCAAATAAACGGTCCTGCCACTCAGTTTGATTTGAATTTTCGCGCTGCAAGTTGGAACGAGGAGGAAAACTCTAGTTCAGCCCGGGCTCGAACCGGGGACCTTCCGCGCGTGAGGCGGACGTGATAACCACTACACCACTGAACCACACGCGAGTGCGTTTCTGCAAACGAATTCAACACCCGGACAAATCACACACACGGTGCGAAGACCAGGCTTCGGGTGAGACACACAGATTGGTTAGACGATCGGTGACGAGGTGCGGTAACCATGGCACTGGTGTCACCATGAGCAAAATAGCGACCAATGGAAAAATAAGATCCGAAGGCAAATTGCTAAATGCTTAGACCTGATTTCAGAGAGGTTTGAAAACAAACAGTTGTTACAATTCGTGAGCAACCTTTCTACATTGATACAAAAGTGTCAACTCTAACAGAATGCCATTTATTGCGTCAAGTTCAGAAAGAGAAACAGAACACGAAGCTTTAAGCGAACAATTGTTTTCGATTAATTCTTCTTCAGGCTCATACAATGATATACATTAGGGTAAAGTCTGTTGCAATCGTAACAAAGAAACAATTGAGTATGATGGTAGTCATCTGATCACATGATTGAAGTCAGGTGCAGTTGCGGAGTACCATCACTCCCTTCCTGTCCGGTGGTTGGCCACGGAAGTTGTAGTGTTTGTATCATCTTCTTCTGGATACGCAAGTCCGGGTTTGTCAGGCGTATGCATACTGCCTTAGCGGTGGCAAGTAGGCTTGCTTTTACACGATGATTATGCCTTGGTGGTATTCTGTAGTGAATCTGAAAGGGTGTGTTTTTTATCTGGTGGCCTGTATTGATTAGATGGTTTGTAATTGCAACAGATCTTACCCTAATGTATATTATTGTATGAGCCTAGCGAAGAATTAATCGAAAACAATTGTTCGCTTAAAGCCTCGTGTTGTATTTATCTTTCTGAAGTTGACGTGACACAAAAGTTTCTTCAGGCCGAATGAACCAGTGGATGATGATGTCGTACGTAGAGCAAAGTAGGAAGATAATCGGGAAGACTTAGATGTAGGTTGAAGTGCGTTAAAGATCAGTTCCTTTGCAAGTGGTGTGTAGAACGGTCCCAAGTGGTCCACATCAAAAGCACATTACGAGCCAGCCTCAGTCAACGATGAGTGTGTGGGCGAGTTTATATTTACGCTCTGCACCCGACCCGCCCGTCAAAGCTCCTCAGACAGCGCGCATCACGTTCAAAAGTGCTTCCTCGTAGATTCTGTTCACGAAGCTATCGACCTTGATGATCTTCACCGCCTCAATAGCCAGCTTTTCGAGGGTTGATCGCACCCCTCCTAACCATCTCGACAGTAGCCAAGTTGATTTCATGACCTGTATCAATCGTGTGAGTGGTGCAGTGCAAACTACGCATGGTCCCTCTGTAGGCATTCAGTGGCTGTCCTATGGAGGTTGCAGTGACAGTCAAATCTGCATCCGGATGCCGCAAAGCATCTATCGTGTGCATTGCTACCCCAGAATCGCTTAGCAGAACTTTCGGCGACCGAGCTATGCGCATCAAGTGCTCAGCTATCCTCGTGCGCAGCTCTCTAGCGGCTAGGTCAGTGTGAAAAGTCTTTGTAGCCAATTTTGTGGGCGCAAATAATTGTTCAATCTGTTAGAAGTGTGTCCTTCAAGTGCGCCAGTGTCGAACGCTTCCAGGAAAACTACCCTAACAGATTTTTATTTAGTACCCTCCAGATAGCTTCTCTCTTTATAAGAAATCGCTACTGCCTCAATACACTTCGTTTCGTCATTGTTATCTCATCGGCATACCAGACTAGTGTGCGAGTGATGGAATCCGATTCATGAAGATGCACCATAGTCGGAAATGTTCGGTTATATGATACTACTAAAAGTAAACAACTAAGGGAATGGAAGAGAGAGGGCAAATATGCGAAAAGTATAAAAAAACAAAGATGAAGAAAAAGTGTGTACGTTAGACATAACAGTTAAGGAGTAAATACCACACAACTGCACAACGTCGAGTAGAGCCTCTTATGTCCCACATATCCGATTCCGTGGGTCCAACACAGGAGGACAACACATATCAGTTTCACCACATTTTCGACTTTCTGCTTCAAATCCTAGAGTTCGGCAGTTCATTGACCATATTGGCGTTTATCAGTACCCGAAATCGTGCCAATAAACAAAACGCGCCCAGGCAGGAGACCAGCAGACAAGTGATGGACATAGACTACATGATGTTTACCAGACCTTACTAGCATCAGGCAAATACTCATGTGGTAAGCCAACCTGGCCACTGCATATCTTTGCGGTCTGTAGAACTTCTTGAGGATCGCCGGCACATTCCGGCTGGAAGTGACCACAACGAGACTTGCAAAAACTTTTAAGCAAAACTCCGTGCCAATCCTAGTGGTCTCATCGTGCTTCAGAGATAGAAGTGGCTGCTACCCTTAGTAAACATAGAAAGTTATTCTGTCTGATACGGAAAGCGGGCAGCAGGAGACCTGGTGTTAGTGAAACTATACGTGACAAGAGTGGACAGCTCATCAATCAATCAACAACAGCAGTACATCAGCCATTTGAACTGATGCTTTGCTGTCATACAACCATGATGACCCATGAAATAAAAAATAATAAGAGGGAGAGAAGGGGGACTTATTTGAAAACGTTAATGCCCTAAGAAAATATTCAGGGCCAAGGCGCCTACACCTTGTGTAGATAACATACCGTCACAAACAGCTGGCTATCGTGCGAAGATAAAGCGGCATCGGCGAGACAGCTTCCTTGCGGCTTTCACTGCCACGCGTCATAATCAGCCATTACCCCGCAGATAACTCAGCACCCAACACTCTTTAAACAGGCAATCCGATTAGGAGACGGCAGTAAACGCGCCATTGGTGTCGGTTGCGAGCCATGTCCTGTAAAGTCTCGAGCCTAGCACAAGGCGAGTCATGTGGACCCCAGCCCGGGAGACGGGACGGACCAACGGCACCCAGTTTGGTCGTCAGTGACTTCATTTCCCGCTGCCAACTCAACTTCTGTCCATCTCGAGCCTTGCGCCACCCTACATCTGGCAGACAAAGTAAGCGGTGACCAGGCATACGTGGCACGTGCCCGAGCCAACGCAATTTATTCAGTGCTATCTGTTGTTCTAGGGAGCTAGCATGGTTATCACCACCTAGTACTTGCCTACGCACATCATCGTTGCAGACACGCTGGTGCCATCCAACACCAGCAATCCTTCGCAGATAACGATGCCGAACAATCTCCTCGTGGCGCCAGTTGGGTGGTTCGGGATTTTCCCGTTCCAGCAAATGGTTCGGCGGCAGTGTTCCAGGACGTGGTGGGTTTTCGCCTGGCAAGCGTTCTCCCCATAAAAAGCCACATATGTCCGTTTAACAACACTGTGACGTGGCGGACGTGACTCGCCACTAAATAAATTCATTGACCCTTGCTTCATCCTGGCGAAGCACTGTATTCCAGCAAGTTTAT
>CALYDF020008640.1:0-11470 GCA_944474145.2 Dicrocoelium dendriticum
GTTGTAACGCTTCTTCTTCACTGTTGTAACGCTTCTACTTTACCTCTGCTCTTTGCCTCTGACGACTGTCGTACTGCTGATAGCTGCGCCCTTAAGACTGCGACTGTCTGAATGATCAGTCACGCGCCCAGCCAACCGACGGAATACAAAAGGCCAGAACTAGGTAGACAGAGAGACGTATTGTATGAAAGCATAGCGCAATAAATAGCTTGTAGACAACTAACTACATGATAATATTGAAGATGCTAATTGATGTTAATTAACACAACTCAAATGGCTCAAGTTCCTGACCCAACTTGCTGCTGATTCCACATCGATTCGCATTTTGATCTGTACTCGAGTTCGATCTCTAGTTGTAGATCGATCCGCTTCTACGCTACTGCTCTCGGCTTGATCGCTGGCTGTAAGCTTTCTCTCTGTAACAACCCCATCTACCATCAACCGCGAAGAAGAATTTAAGGCGTCATTCACCACATGAGACAAAAAGTGGTGGCGATCGAACTGCGAACTAGCAATGGTCACGGGAGGTGAACTGAAGTGGCCAAGTGCAAACATCACTGTCTCGTCGGTCAATTTTGCTTAATATGCACTGTCCAAGTCACCTCAATAAGTGATGAAACGTCTGCAACGAAACAGTTTAGCTTGGAGAACAGACGTAAACCTGACGAAATAACTCGAGCTACAGGTATTCCGCTTTATTGCTGAATATCCCGGTGTTTATTTTTCACACAACTTCTCTAGGTTCATACAAGTTTCGGAGAACTTTCACAAGTTCAGAAGGTTTTCTTTCAGTCCATTCCAACTTAAGAAGTTCTCCTTACCGTAGAGCTTAATTGTGAGATTTCTAACTACATGTGTACTACCACCCGGTTTGTACTGATTCCCAATCATGGACTACTGTAATTAGACTGTTTTAATTTTGCGATGGATTAAAAATATTTCCAGACCTACATGCTCGACTAGAGATGCAATAGTTGATTTTATTTTGCCTGAGCATTTCGGAGATTGTATGAAATTTTCTTCTAAGTTCTTAAGTGACTGTGTTCATGGCCACAAAATGCTCTCACACAAATGAATTCAGAAAGTTTGAATACAAATCGGTTTTGCTAGGGTTTTATTGTGGCAACGTTTCGCCCTTGACACAAGAGCTTCTTCAGGCCAGGTGAATCGTTACTAAATTGGCTTAGCTTTTTATGGGAACATAAGTTAAACGGTTGCAAGTCATAACATGAACAATTGGATAATAATGTTACAGGTCAATAGGTCAAGTGGCCACGCTAATGAAACAACAAGCATCGAGCGTTTCTCATTGATCCACGTCATCGGTCGTTCACATGTGAGGCATTCCTTTTCTTGCAGCTGCTAATTCACTCTCCGAGCTGAGTTCGTCCGCCGACACCTTTTCTGACTGACCGTGTTAACACAGTCCGCCACGCGTTCGATAACTCCACCCCGTCTGTTCTGTTCACACAGTTATTAGTCTTAGTAATCTCGACCGCCTCAGCAATTAACCTTTGGTCTGTTGCTGGTAATTCCCTCTTAAGTATCTCGACATTGTCCCAATCAATCGCGTGTCCTGCCTCTAGCGCATGTACGGCCACCGCTGAATCTTTTAGTAGGGCCCTGTATTCAGCCTCATTTCTCGGTGGACGCGAAACGTACCTCTTGTGTTCCGCTATCCTCGTGCGTAGCTCTCTCGCTGTTTGACCTATGTACACGTGTTCACAATCTTTGCAATTGATTTTATAAACACAATTTGTCGTCCTGTCTCTTGGAAGCGGATCCTTCAAACGCACAAGTGCTGAACAGAGCCTTTGGCCCTTTCGAAAAAATGGAACAGCATTTAGCAGCAGGGCCCTACGAAGCAATCGAGAAAAATCCGTATCTTCCCTAATGATTAAGTGCAATACTGATGTGGGAAACTACCTCAGAAATGTGAAGGACAACCTAGGGCCGGGTAAATGGTATAGCGTATATCCGAAATCAACGATTCCAACTAGGATCTGTGGGCTACCAAAAATACATAAGCCGGAACTTCCCGTTCGGCCCATTGTAGATGGTATCGGTTCTCCAACGCACGAACTAGCCCGATATATGGCAGGTTTGTTGCAACCTCTAACAGGGAGAACAAATAGCTTCGTACGGAACTCTTATGAGTTCGCGCGAAAGGTAGCAGGTCGGGACATCGCGCCGGACGAAATAATGGTTAGTTTCGACGTTAGTTCCCTATTCACTAACGTGCCCAAGGATGACGCATTGGGTATCGCACAGCGTTATCTTACTGAGGACAATAGCCTGGAGCAGCGAACGAAACTCACGGTAGATCAGATAATCGATAGAATTAAAGTATGCCTTAATATGTCGTATTTCCCTTTCAATTCGAGACTGTACTCTCAGGAACAGGGACTTGCCATGGGGTCACCAATATCCCCCGTATTGGCAAATCTGTATATGGAAGACTTTGAGAGAAGGGCGCTGACAAACTCCAGTAGTTCGCCAAAGATTTGGTGGCGCTACGTGGATGATACGTTTGTGATTATGAAGCGAGATATGAAGGAGGCGTTTCTAGATCATCTGAACTCCATTAATGGAAATATAAACTTTACTATGTAACTAGAATCTTGCAGTGGCACACTGCCATTCCTCGATTGCCTAGTTCACAGGATCGGTAGACGGCTAAAGACGACGATATATCGCAACCCGACAGATACGGACGGAGTGCTTCATTACAGTTCGGGTTATCCAAAACGAGTCAATGCCGCTATCGCATCCTCTCTGTTTCACAGAGCCTAGACTCTGTGTACAGAGGAGGAGGACAGGAAGGCCGCTCGTAAGGAGACGGTGAGCAAATTAGTAGACAGTGGATATCCGAGGCGGTTAGTGAAACGCCAATTGCAGAGAGCTCTAAATCCACCTTCGCGACGCAAACGGAGTGGATTGGGACAGTGGGCATCCCCTATAAAAAGGGAACCTCAGAAGCAATCAGACGAGTACTAAACAAGGAGAAAATAAGAGTGGTTTTTCGAAGGGGCCAAAGGCTCTGTTCAGCACTTGTGCGTTTGAAGGATCCGCTTCCAAGAGACAGGACGACAAATTGTGTTTATAAAATCAATTGCAAAGATTGTGAACACGTGTACATAGGTCAAACAGCGAGAGAGCTACGCACGAGGATAGCGGAACACAAGAGGTACGTTTCGCGTCCACCGAGAAATGAGGCTGAATACAGGGCCCTACTAAAAGATTCAGCGGTGGCCGTACATGCGCTAGAGGCAGGACACGCGATTGATTGGGACAATGTCGAGATACTTAAGAGGGAATTACCAGCAACAGACCAAAGGTTAATTGCTGAGGCGGTCGAGATTACTAAGACTAATAACTGTGTGAACAGAACAGACGGGGTGGAGTTATCGAACGCGTGGCGGACTGTGTTAACACGGTCAGTCAGAAAAGGTGTCGGCGGACGAACTCAGCTCGGAGAGTGAATTAGCAGCTGCAAGAAAAGGAATGCCTCACATGTGAACGACCGATGACGTGGATCAATGAGAAACGCTCGATGCTTGTTGTTTCATTAGCGTGGCCACTTGACCTATTGACCTGTAACATTATTATCCAATTGTTCATGTTATGACTTGCAACCGTTTAACTTATGTTCCCATAAAAAGCTAAGCCAATTTAGTAACGATTCACCTGGCCTGAAGAAGCTCTTGTGTCAAGGGCGAAACGTTGCCACAATAAAACCCTAGCAAAACCGATTTGTATTCAAACCTTCTGGAAGCATGAAATCACAGTCGGTTCCAAGCATATTCCGAGATATTGCTCTCCCACAAACCTTATCTGTCACTCACACGCCCACAAAATTTAGGAGTTATTCTCTCGCACTTCTTAGTATCATAACAAGATTTTGCTTTATTTGTCACACTTTCTTAGCGACCCTAAAATAGTCGGAAGGCTTTGCGCATGCGGTTGCTTGTATGACACCCCCATACTTTTGCCTTTTTAATTCTTCAAAATGTATTCAGATACGTTTAGCTAGTACCATTCATTCAGTGTATCCGCAGTGGTAGTGTAAATGCTGCCAATGCACCCGCTTAGGTGTATAAAGCCTATTTTGAGTTGACTTGACTATAAACGACCCATAAGTGACCTTGTTGTGGTTGGATAGAATCCCGTGATGTGTATGGTACGGACCTCTTTACTTTCCTCACTGAAGTTTTAGGAGTAACAGATGTGGTGTAAGTGCATTGGTGCATGATGGTTACGCCCCAAGAGGCTGCTCACTCTCCGTATATCAAGGATACGCTCCTCAATAGTAAAGAGGTAGTCCAGGATGACCAGTTGGTTCTCATTCTAAATCGTGAAACGAAAGTGACGTAGTTATGTGACGATAGACCGGCGACTAGTTTTGTACTTTATCCTTAGACTACTCACCAATGAATGTTGAAATCTCTAGGGCAGTGGTTCTCAACCCAAGAGGTCGTACTCCCAATTGCGATCGCGGAGAGATATCTGAGGGGTCGCGGGTTGAGACAGTAAATTGCCAAACTATCTTGTTTTCAAAGAAATTGTCTTTTCAATCCTGTGATGGTATCTACTTGCAATCTGGTTGCATTAATTCTGTCACCCTGCGTTTACGCATTTAAATCTCTGGATCTATTTGCATAGTGACCTGCGTATTATCATTCAATTCGGCTTCGTGCAATCTCCTCATTGCTCCTTTGCATTTGTATTTATCATCCGCGGAACATCATCAGAGCAAATTTTAACGATTTCTGAGTAATCCGTGCTTGAACCTACGCGCAAGAGTTTATCTCCTTCCTGCCACATAAGAATTTTATGCTGTTATTTGGAAGACCATTCTGAGCGCCATCCGGATAAATCTTATTAACTTTCTTACTAGTCGCTGTCCAAAGCGACAGCTAAAATTTGGCCATATCTGGCGACAGCCACTGTCGCCATTGGACAGTATTTTCCAACTCACTTTGTTCTGCCTTCACTTTACTCTTGTTTGTGTCGACTTTCCGCACCCCATCCACTTATCAACTGGATAGACAATAGGGTTTTCGCCTGCCAATACCAGGAACGCATATGTGATCCGGAGGCGTCGCGAACACTTCTGGCCTCACTGAGACGACGGACGCAGAAAGCTGACTTTGAAACCAGTACCGATTGCTATGCGAGGAAAAAAGTGGCGCGAATGAATAAAAGAGGCATCCTTATTGTTGTCCGCATGCTACCACAGTTTTACTGTAGATTCATCTAGTTGTTCTATTTCACTTTGTTAGTTGGGGAGCCTTAAATCTATCTCACCACCTACTACAGTCATTCGTAGTTCGCTCGCACTTATTGACCATGGTCACATACTCTCACTGGAATAACTAGCTAAACAAACAAAGGTTATATTCTTCGAAAGTGTGAGATGCAGTCCAACTGACAAGTAAATAAGTGAATAAGAGGGATAGCTACACACTAGTAACTGATTTCTCATTATTTATATAGTCCCTCTTTGGAACTGGTGCAAGTCACAATGACTGCAGAAGTCTCAGCTCCTTCAACGAGATCAAGTACGATCAAGTACGATACGAAAGCAAACAAACTATACTTCCCCACTCGTTGCCGTAAAAGACCGCAGACAAGACATGTTCATACGATAGACCCAGCAAGCGAGATACCCAATTAAACGTTCTCTGTTTAAACAGAGTTATGAACTCTTAAAACCAAAATTAGTAAACTGGAATAAAACATAAGGCAGCTAACACTACTAACGTACCTACTGGACCTTCACAAACCCAATGCACTGAACACTTGCACACAGCCAGTATATCCATAGCAACGGCTGTCACTGAATTTCACGAAAGGACTATGCGTTCTAAGAACGTAGTCAGCTTTAATATTTTTGCCAGGTACCAGGCAAATTAACTAAAGCGCACAGTTCTTTCGGTTATTTTTTTGAAACTTGTCCAAACTAACTAGGGTTCAACACCACCGACATTGCCCGACCTTTATATAAAAACAATAATCCAATTGTAGCAAATACGGAATTCAAATTTGCACTAATTAAAGCTAACGGGACTCCTGTGGAAAGAGCAGTCCTGAAAAAATACTTCAAATAATAATGCTAGCACAAAATCTAAACAGATTTTGCACTGATTTTTGCCCCCGAACTGTTGATCTCGATGTCACTGATGTAACGGATGTAGGTTATGCCGCGGGGAGATTGCCTTTGCAACCAACTTTGAAGATATTGTAGTTTTGAAGGAAAACACTCAAAACTGTCACGCATCCTAACTATATATATATATATATATATATATATATATGGCGGGAGAGCCTATGGTACGCTGAGGCTGGTGGTGGCTAGATCCTGGCAGATGGTCTGCCTATTTCTGCTACTGTTGTGCCATTTGCTCATGTCCTTGGCGCCTCCTCCTGGCGACCGCTAGGTGGGATTTGGGTTTCGACAATCTCCTTGCTAAGATCCAGGACACCAATCCGCATAAGTCAGTGAGTTGACCATGTGCTAGACCCGCTGCCTTCCAGGTGTTCATTTAATCGAAGGCTTTGGCTGAGGACCCGAGTCGTTCTCCTGTCAGGTGCTGGCGCCCTGCCAGCATCCTAGTTCATCCTCTTCGGAGGTTAAGAAGTGGTCGATGACCCCCTTCCCGTAAAACCTAGCCATGGAAGACAACAGGTTTACGGGTTATAAGCTCACAGCTCGATTGGCGTAGAGCACGAGTGCCACGCATTGTCACTGACTGTGGGAGGACACCTCCGGGTGTTCAATGGTTTGCTACTGCGCGCCTCAAGCCAGACAGCCCCTGGTCAAATTGGTGTAAACCCGCCAAAACCCACCTGCGTCTGGCCGTGGTCGCAGGTGCGTATCCTACAACGGTCGCAAAACATATAATAATTGTTCCAGTACCTCCACGGCTGCATGTGACGGCCGTCAAGTAGATCCCAATCTGTCTCTGCAATCACATTCCCGAGCTGCATCTGCTCCCCACTGCCTTGGGGGTCAGGCTATTGAGCCAAAGGCTCCGAGTGGAGTCCCTCAAGTAAACCTCCGAAGCATAACGACCACCTCGCGTGCGATTGCCCACCAGTGCAATCGTATGCCTGCGCGCAAAGCACTCAGCATCGGGTGCTGGAACGTGCGCACACTACTGGACCGGAACTCCAGCGAGCGCCCGGAGCGACGCACTGCACTGCTGGCGATGGAACTGGCGCTCTACAAAATCGATATTGCGGCGCTCAGTGAAACCCGGCTCGCTGAGCAAGGTAAGTTGCATGAAGCAGGTGCTGGCTACACATTCTACTGGGTGGGCAACGCCGCCTCAGCATCACGTGAACATGGGGTCGGATTTGCAATATCCGATCGCCTCCACGGCCAGCTGGTGGGTGAACCAACGGGCATCAGCGCGCGACTGATGACTGTTCGCCTACGACTCGGAAGAGGTAAGTTTGCTACTTTTATAAGCACCTACGGTCCGACCATGTGTTATCCTGATGACACGCGTGATCAATTCTAAACGCAGCTACACTCCATGATACGGTCTTTGCCGAGGAGCTACCGACTATTTCTGCTAGGTGATTTCAACGCACGCGTTGGGAGTGATGCATCGGTGTGGACAGATGTTATCGTTCCGCATGGCATTGGTTCAGCGAATGCGAACGGTGTCAGGCTGCTCTCACTGTGTGCCACTCACAGCCTGACGATCACGAACACTCGGTTTGCACTGTGTGCGAGTGATATAGCACCCTAGATGAACCTACGGAATGGTCACGCTAACCTGCTGGAGTACGTTATCGTACGTCAGCGTGATATGCGTGAAGTGCGCATGACACGTGTACTGCGTGGAGCTGAGTGTGGCACTGATCACAAATTAGTGCAGACCAAACGGTACGTATATTTTTGTAAATCAATTTATTGCACTCTAACCGTGAATCGGCATAAATTTAACATTCTCGCCCTCGGTACTGTGGCGAAACGTACTGAGCTGGAGAAGGCGATGGCTGCACGCCTGTGTGGTGATGTGGACTGCTTAGCCACAATGGGCGACCTGTGGCACCACATTCGTGACCAGATGACAGCTGCTGTCGAGGAGACCATCGGGAGTTTAAACTGTAAGCTGCCTGGTTGGTTTGATGAGAACCATGCGAAGATCGGCGCATTGGCGTCGGAGAAGAATGCAGCATTTGCTGCACATGTTGCAGATCCCAGTGAGTTGGGGAAGAGTAGTCAGTTTCGCAAACTTCGACGGCGACTGACCCGAGAGCTTCGTCGCATAAAAATGCATGGTGGACGGAGAAGGCGAAGCAGATGGAATGCTACGCCGAACGCCGTCAACACAAGGAATTCTTTGACTCCTTGAAGGCGGTGTATGGACCGAGATTGGAGCCTCTGAGGACACTGATCGATGGTAGTTCAGGCGCTACCTGCACACAGACTGCAGACATAATGCAGATCTGGCGAAAACACTTTGACTGTCTCTTGAACAACCTTTCAGAGATCGACTGGCCTACATTGAACGCCCTCAAGCAGCACGATGTGAAGGCGAATCTCGCGGACACGCCGACACTGGATGAGACGCAGAGAGCACTTGCTCAGCTGCGGAACGGCAAGTGTGCCGGTGCCGACGGGATCACGCCTGAAGTAATGAAACACGGCGGACCCGCGTTGTTGACTGCGCTGCACCACTTGGTGCAACATGTGTGGATTGAGGAGGAAGTGCCTTCTGAGCTGAAGGATTCCCTTGTGCTACCACTGTACAAGGGCAAAGGGAGCAAGCAATGTTGCACGAATTATCGTGGCATCAACTTGCTGAGTTGTGTGGGCAAGGTGATTGCCCGAATCCTACTCAACCACCTCGTCAGTCAGGTTATGGAACCTAACGTGGCGGAAGAGCAATGTGGGTTCCGTTCGGGTTGCAGCACTATAGATACGGTGTTTGCGGCTCGTCAGTTGCAGGAGAAGTGCAGAGAACGACACCAGCCATTGTACTCGCTTTTTGTTGATTTCACCAAAGCATTTGATACGGTGAACCGCCAGGCATGTTGGCTGGTGTTGGGTAAGTTTGGTTGCTCGCGTAAGTTTTTAAGTTTAATTGAATGTCTGCACAGTGGTATGTGAGCAAGGGTGCAGCGGAATGGAGAGACTACGGATGAATTTGCAGTCGTCTCTGGTGTGAAGCAAGGCTGTGTCTTAGCTCCTACCCTGTTTAATATATATCTTCATGCAATGTTGTCTTGTGCTTTTGATGCGGCTTGTGCTTACGGTGTTCGTGTGGAGCACCGTATTAATGGTGGATTGCTGAACATCCGTCGTTTTGGTGCGAGAACTCTAGTCTGTGAGACAACTATCCGTATGTTGCTGTTTGCTGACGACTGTGTGTTGTTTTCACACAGCGCAGATGAGTTGCAGCACATGACTAGTGCTCTGGCTTCGACAGCGGCAAAATTTGGACTCACCATCAACACAAGCAAAACTGTCTGTCTCTTTCAGCCTTCAGCGGAGGTGCAATCTTCAATATTTCCGAGAATCAGCACTGATGTTGAAGTATTGGAAATCACCTCCCGCTTCAGCTACCTAGGGAGTGTGATGTCGACTGATCAGCAGCTACACGTTGAGTTGCGTATTCGCGTGTCGAAGGCGGCAGCGGCATTCAGGAAGCTTGAGCACCGAGTGTGGAACAACCATCAGCTTACCATTGGCACAAAGCTGATGGTGTACAAATCCATGGTGCTGTCCGTTCTTCTATACGGCAGTGAAATGTGGACGATGTACCGTCGGGATGTGCGATATCTCGAGCGGTTTCATCAACAGTGTCTGCTACGGATTTTGCGCATCAGTTGGGGCGCCAGAGTTGCAGACACGGAAGTGTTTCGCCGAAGTGAGATGTATGCAGTGGACTGCATACTTCTACTGAGACACCTGAGATGGCTCGGTCATGTGTGGCGTTTGGATTCGACTCGGATACCGAAACAACTCTTATGCGGTCAGCTGAGTATTGGGAAGCGGCATGTGGAAACCAAAGTTAGGTAACCAAGCCATGGTCAAATTGAGCCTCACACGTTCTAACCTTGATTGCAGGTCATGGGAATTGAAGGCGGTTGATCGGCGCGTATGGCGCGATCTCATCACGAAGGCGGTTGCTGAAGTGCTGGAGAAAGACGTCATGCATGCAGAGAAGAATCGGCAAGTACGGAAGCGGCAAGCACCGATGGATTGTGCTCCATCGACATCGAGTGCATGGTGCTGTAGCACATGCGGTCGCGAGTGCCTGAGTCAGGCAGGCCTAGTGAGCCATGAGCGAGGCCACTCGGGACTACTACCGAAGCGCCGACGGGTTCTGCAGAGAAAGTAGGCAGAACCGGCCCAGCGTTTGTAGGTACGCTGCATTCCATTTACTAACCGCGTGCTTGCATGCTAAGCCTACTTATTTCAGGTGGCGAGATTTCAATTTTGCCCATATGCTTTTCTTTCCCATATGAATGCCTAGTTATACTCTCTTCTACACACTTGCACACGTCGCTTAAGCCACTTGTAGTTATTTCGATAACGTTTTCGTGTTTGTAGCATTTCCTTAAAATAAACCTCCTGGCCTCGTGAACTTACCTCGTATTCTTTTGTAAACGTATTCTTTTGTAAAAACTTATTTCCTATGCTCATTAATTTAAGAGTTATGTCAACGTTTGCTTGCGTGCTAAGCCTGTTTATTTCAGGTGGTGGGTTTTCAATTTTGTCCCAATGCTTTGCTTTCTCATATAAATGTCTACCTGTACTCTCTTCTATAAACTTGCACACGTCAATTAAGCCAATTCTAGTCCTTTTCGAAAACATTTTTGTGTTCGTGACATTTCCGTAAAGTATACTTTCTTACCTCGTGAACTTATCTCGCATTCTTTTGTAAACAATTTACTTCAGATGCTCATTACTTTAAGATATATGTCCCCCTTTCCTTATGCATTACTCGATTTATTTTCTTTGTTATCTTTCTCTCAAGCCATTGGCTGTTGCTTGATATCCCCGGTGAGGCTGCGCCTGATGTGCATGTTGACAAGGTGCCTACCTATCTTTTACCCGCTACCTCGTCCATACTGGCTCCAGGAGACAGTTGGTCGTTACTGAAGGGGACAGGGTGCACGGTCCTTGTGGCCGTGTTAGGATCAAAGAGTGGTTCTATGCAGTCAGTGTGGAGCGGACTACGGTCCAGCCACCGCCTTGTGTGCGATTGATTCCCCAAATACAGTGTGCTTGTGTTTGCCTGTGAAGGAGTGTGGGCTGGCTCCGTTGATGAAACGTGGCTCCCATCCACATGCCTCCCGGTCTTATTCCTTCGGGTTTACCCTGGATATGGGGTGTGAGGATGGAGCTGTGGGTGGTGCAGCGCAAGCCACCCATGGTCCCTCTGTAGGTGCAGTCGTCCTGTGGCTTGCCACAGTGCCAGGCAAATCCGGAACCGGATGCCGCCAA
>CALYDF020008641.1:0-11432 GCA_944474145.2 Dicrocoelium dendriticum
GTTTTCGCCAGATCTGCATTATGTCTGCAGTCTGTGTGCAGGTAGCGCCTGAACTACCATAGATCAGTGTTCTCAGAGGCTCCAATCTCGGTCCATACACCGCCTTCAAGGAATCAAATAATTCCTTGGGTTGACGGCGTTCGCCGTAGCATTCCATCTGCTTCGCCTTCTCCCTCCACCATGCATTTTTAATGCGACGGATCTCTCGGGTCAGTCGCCGTCGAAGTTTGCGAAAGTGCCTCTTCTTCCCCAAGTCACTGGGATTTGCAACATGTGCAGCAAATGCTGCATTCTTCTCCGACACCAATCCGCCGATCGTCTCATTGTTCTCATCAAACCAATCAGGCCGCTTACAGTTTGCGCGCCCGATGGTCTCCTCGGCAGCAGCTGTCTCCTGATCGCGAATGTGGTGTCACAGGTAACCCACTGTGGCTATACAGTCCACGTCACCACACAAATGTGCCGCCATCGCCTTCTCCAGCTCAGTACGTTTCGCCACAGTACCGAGGGAGAGAATGTTAAATTTACGCCGATTCACGGCGGGAGTGCAATACATCGATTTCCGAAAATATATGTACAGTTTGGTCCCCACCAATTTGTGATCGGTGCCACACTCAGCTCCACGCAGTACACGTGTCATGCGCACTTCACGCATATCACGCTGACGTAAGATGACATAGTCGAGCAGGTCAGCGTGACCACTCCGTGGGTGCGTCCAAGTTGCTATATCACTCGCACTCAGTGTAAACCGAGTGTTCGTGATTGTCAGGCCGTGAGTGGCACACAGTTCGCATTCGCGGAACCAATGCCATGCGCACCGATAACATCTGTCCACACCGATGCATCACGCCCAATGCGCGTTGAAATCACCTAGCAGAAATAGTCGGTCGCTCCTCGGCACAGACCGTATCACGGAGGATAGCTCAGTGTAGAATTGATCACGCGTGTCATCAGGAAAACACATGGTCGGAACGTACGTGCTTATAAACGTGGCAAACTTACCTCTTCCGAGTCGTAGGCGAACAGTCACCAGCCGCGCGCTGATGCCTGTTGGTTCACCCACGAGCTGGCCATTAATGCGATCGGGTGTTGCAAATCCGACCCCACGTTCACATGGAGCGGAGGCGGCGTTTCCCACCCAGTAGAATGTGTAGCCAGCACCTGCTTCATGCAACTCACCTTGCTCAGCGTGCCGGGTTTCACTGAGCGCCGCAATATCGATGTTGTAGCGCGCCATCTCCATTGCGACTAGTGTAGTGCGTCGCTCCGGGCGCTCGCTGGAGTTCCGGTCCAGTAGTGTGCGCACGTTCCAGCATCCGATGCTGAGTGCTTTGCGCGCAGGCACACGATTGCATTGGTGGGCAATCGCACGCGAGGTGGTCGTTGTGCTTCGGAGGTTTGCTTGAGGGACTCCACCCGGAGCCTTTGGCTCAATAGCCTGACCCACAAGGCAGTGGGTGATTTGGAGGTTTGCTTGAGGGACTCCGCCCTGAGCCTTTGGCTCAATAGCCTGACCCACAAGGCAGTGGGGAGCAGATCCAGCTCGGGAATGTGATTGCAGTGACAGATTGGGATCTGCTTGACGGCCGGCACACGCAGCCTTTGAAGTTCTGGAACAATTCTTATATGTTTTGCGACCGTAGTAGGATACGCACCTGCAACCACGGCCAGACGCAGGTGGGTTTTGGCGGGTTTGCACCAATTTGACCAGGGGCTACCTGGTTTGAGGCGGGAAGTAGCAAACCATTGAACACCCGGAGGTGTCCTCCCACCGTCAGAGACAATGCGTGGCACTCGTGCTCTACGCCTATCGAGCTGTGAGATTATAACCCCTAGACCTGTTGTCTCCCATGGCTAGGTTTTACGGGAAGTGGGCCATAGACCACTTCCTAACCTCCGAAGAGGATGGACTATGATACTGGCAAGGCGCCCACACCTGACAGGAGAACGACTCGGGTCCTCAGCCAAAGCTTTCGATTAAATGAACACCCGAAAGGCAGCGGGTCTAGCACATGGTCAGTTAGCCAACTCATGCCGATTGGTGTCCTGGATGTTAGCAGGGAGAAGGGCGAAACCCAGCTCCCACCCAGCGGTCGCCACGTGGAGGCGCCCAGGACATGAGACTATGGTGCGACAGTAGCAGCAGCGAGTAGACCATCTGTCAGGATCTAGCCACCACCAGCCTCAGCGCATCATAGGCTCTCCCGTCTCACATCATATACATATATACATATCAGTTAACAAAAACTCGAGGCGCTTTTGCCAATCTCCACCATCTGTGGCGCCGGCGCGACATCGCTCTCGCCCTGAGTAGACAATGCAGCTGTCCGATGAACTCTCCTGTACGGTTATGAAACCTTGCCCATCAGATCGACAGACATTAAGATGCTGGTTACTTTCGATCATCGCTGTCTTCGCAGCTTAGCTCAAGTCTGGTGGAAGCATCGCGTGAACACTAAATATCTTCGGCATCGTGTACTTGGTGCAGGAAGGGTGAGTGAACCGCTTAGCACCTTTATTTCACACACCAGGCTCCGATGGCTGAGCCACGTGTTTCGCATGCCAGCACTCCGACGGCCGCGATGTGCGTTGTTTGCGCGCCGTGTGGACAGGAAGTGTGTGTGTGTGTGGGAGGGGGGGGGGCGGAAGCCAAGTTATAACTTACTTAAGCGGAGTGTAAACCTTCACTTCGAGGTTGGCGTTGGTCGGTGTGCTCCTACTGCCTGCTGTGATCCGAAAAACGATAAGCATGTCTGGTTGGATACACTAGTTGACATAACAAAATGCTGACCTCAGCAGCCTTTGTGTTGAAGTCCCTTCTTCTCTCTCCAACCCCGCTTATCTTCCCTCTCCAACCATGATCTCTCTCTTGACGCAGAATATGTTATTAACTAGTGTGTTGCCTGTTTGTGCATTCTATGATGTTCATAATGATGTCTTTTAAGTATGTATTATCTTCAGATATTGTGTTTCTCACCCTCAGCTCAGGTGTAATGATGAGAATTTGGTTCCCAAGTTGGGAGCCAACGGCTCCTTACTACAAGCAACAATAAGGTTGATATCTTAAAACCGATTCAAAGCCGTTCAGTTGCCATTGTAAGAAAGCCACGATAAGCTTTCACCGAGCCAATATACGCGGTACTTATCCAAGTCACGGAAACCGACAACTAACTGACCTATACTTCTGTCAACAAACATCACAACCGCTAATGGATATCGCCAGTATGTGCTAGCATAACTACAGTGTTTGCAGAGATTATAAGATGCATTTTAATCGTACCGTTTGCACTAACTAACCAAGTGTAGTGACCCTAGAATATTGCTCTCAACGACGGTTGAAGCTGTGCCGTCGCTGTAGGTGTTGAGGGTCGGTAAAGTAGTCCGAGCCTTCAGAAGGTACAAAGAGATATGTTTCTTTAACCTATCAACACTAATGCAATCGTAGAGCAAACGCATTTGCATACGAAGTCTGACATTGAGCTAGCAAGGTTGAGAATCGAATTAAGATTTAAGCAGTCATAAAGAAAGACCTTGTGCTTCGAAAGAATGAAGAGCAGTCCGAAAAATGATACGGACTCCTTTACCCAGCCCAGCATATTATGAATAACCGACGAGGAATCCTGAGAAGGTCGTCTGCAGAATGAAGTGCCACTTAAGGTAATCTTGGTTCCCCATAGAGAGCTGAGTTAGCCTGGCGGACAATGCAAACCAATTTAACCCGTTTAGGTGGGATTCCCATTTCCTGACATATATGTTCGCACTGTTTCAGATCGTCCCATAACTTGTCCATGCCTGAGCTAGCTTTCAATTCAAGCACAATAAAACATATTATCTTTCTCGATTTCTGTTGCTTGTTAGTGTTCACAATTTTAAAGTGGGGTGTGCTCTCTTTCTTTGGCGATGTGATGCTCGGCTTTCTCGGTGCCGCAGCAGTGTTTGTGCTAGTTTTAGCAATCTTGGAGGCCGTCACCGACGTGGGCATTCGCAAAGGTTCGCCTTTGCACGCAGCCACAATAGACGCGTATGTTGTTAAGCTTTCTTTGGCGGCGGATTAGCGTGGATTCAGTGGTTTTATGTGTGACACAGTTTCACTTCTGCGAACAACTGCTTCAGACTGGGTTGGGGTAACCGCGATAAGCTGAGCCAGCTTGTTGAAGTACCTGCATTGCAAAATCTCTCGGTCATCTGGGTGGCATCTCACAAAGGTAGACATGATGGAGCAAAATATGGATTACGAATCGGTAAGCTGCACGGTGCCCAAACTGAGGCCTCTGCTACAAGCAAGAAGCTCAGTGTGCAATAGCACAATGCCCAATAACTAATTTGTCTATAAACGTCGTATTGGAGACCCCAATAATCTCTTACTTATGGTTCCGGTGTGGATTGGAGAACATTTGCACCAACTGCGCCAATATGTAGGCTCTAATCTACGCCTCACGGCGTTCGGCGTGACGCAGACTGCTGAAGAAGCAGGCAATGCTCATAGAATTTAGTTCACCCTGACCCATCATTGGCACCATTTGTCCGGCGACCGATTTAATCTTCGTCATGTGCAATCGATGATACATATATATGTACAGAAGCATGGTTAGACGGACATAGATATCATGGAAGGAGATGTTGAAAATGTCCACCTGCATTCTGACTACAGTACAGAAATCGTTTAATATAGTTATCAAGCACTTTCTGCAACTTCACGGTGGTGAGAGCGTGACCTTCATTCACAATATACGGTTGCAATCGCTCGAGGGAAATCGGTTTGTTTCTGTAAATCCTTCGTTTTAACTATCGCCAGAGAAAATAATCCAGCGGGTTTTAATCGGGTGACCATGCGGGCCACTCCATGGGGCCTCCACGACCGATCAAACGGTGGCCGAATTCCTTGCGGAGATATTCTCGTACCGATTGAGCATAATGTGCTGGTGCACCGTCTTGCTGCAACGATGTGGTGCTGCGGACTCCGTCCGCCTCCAAGTGTGGCGGCACGCAAGTCTGGAGTAATTGCTTGTACGAAAATACTAGAAAAAGTAAGGGAAGCGGAAGCAATCGCTATTCGGCCCCATAACCCAGACTTATATGCTCAAAAGCAGTTTGTACAGGCTCTACAGCTGCCATGGCCTCAAGATTCCCCATGTTATGACATCACGCTTGACCCTTCCACTAATGATGCCCAAGTCAGTGTCTTCACTTGATCTCATTGACAGGTCAATTCACTTCATTGATTCATCATATTTAAATACACTGTGTTGGTTTTATTCCTGTTATCTGTGGTGTATTGGCCTGATGCGAACCACCGAAAACAAGCTTGTTCGCCTAACTGTCTTTTGCTTCTAATATAAAAGAACTTAACGGTCACACCCCTTGGAAAAGCAAAATGATCCAACGATTTTTCGGCCGGTAATTTCAGCCCAGATGAACAGGCTGGGGCTATGCTAAATACTTAACGTGGTGTATCTGCGTGGTTTTGAAGTAGCTCAGAAATGTTTTTACATTCCATGCAAACGGAAAACGGATTCACCCCTAAACATTACGGAGTGAATGCACATGTGATCCAAAATCCAACGGCAAAGTGTATTCCATTTATCCGGATGATGTGGATTCAATACCTTAACCTGGAGTGTGCGAAACCGAGGAAGATTGCGTTCTTCCAAAATCTGAACCGCGTAGCTTGTGCTCTCACACTGCGGGGCAATTCTACGTATGCTGAGATCTGACCCCTCCGAGACTTCACGTACAACGGTGTAAGCTGCAAAATCGGCAGTACTAGTGCGAGGCCACCCGGGTTTTATGGCCTCGCACACACTCCCAGTTTGGTGGAAGTTATTCACAAATTGAAGCACGTAACGGCCGCTGACTGGGCGCTTTCCAACGTTTAGAGTGTTATATCTTCGAGCTGTTTTTGCGGCGTTTAAGTCACATTGGCCATACAGCTGAATAATTTGAACGCGCTGAGCATCAGGCACGCTACGGCATTCCGGTTGCAGGAACCTCCCCGACGGGTGGGTAAACTCATGTTCCATGGCTGAGACAGTGATCGACTGAGAAATGACAAGAATGCAACCACTTATTTTGGTCCGCGAAACATTCTGTCCTCAAACGCTGACCAGAATGTATCGATCGTTCAATTAGCCGTAGTCTGCGCCCCATCGCGTGCAGCGCCGTGCAATTTGGGGTACGCGGACGCCGCGAGTGTTTAAGTAGGTGCATCGTGTAAGATCCGTTTGGATTTCCGGACTGCCGTTAGAATTCCTCGGGGTTTTCTCAGGGCGCGCAATGTGCGGTAATTTACGGTGCGCCAATGAACAATGAACAATGAATTTATACGAGTTAAGAAGCGTTGCTTTACAAGTTCCGTTGGATAGTTGCAAGGAATATCAACATAACAATAATGATGATAAGGATAGTAAAATAGTTAATACTTTAAATATGAAAATAAGGACTTATCGTTTGCTTCGCTGCAGTCCTGCGATCCTCTTAGATTGACAGCATCCACAGTTAACAAGAGATAATTACATGGTAAACTCCAGGTGTAGGATGGAGACGTAGTGTTAAGTAACAAAGTGTAAGTGGATGAGTGCATCGTCCAACCGTCCTTTAAATACTGTTAGTGTCGGTGCAGAGACGACCGATTCAGGGAGAGCATTCCACGGGTGACAGACACGGATGGAAAAGAAATTTCTGCGACACTCCAGACGACTGTATTGTTCTGCGAGTTTTAATGAGTGGCCATTCAGGTTTGTATTGCTGCTGAGTTGCAGTATCAAGTATGCCATAATCAGGTCGCCTCGTTGTCTGCGATAGCTTCCACTGAACAATCCCAGTCGTTGCAGCCTCTCCTGGTAGGACCGATTGCGCATTCCAATTAGGTTACTAGATGCCCGGCGTTGTGGCTGCTCCAGTGCATTAAGGTCGTGTTTCAGCCATGGATGCCAGGCTTGAATTGCATATTCGACATGGCGGCGAATATATGCACTGAGCATTTGTCGAAATATGGAGCTATTTATTTGTCCAAACGCCCGCCTCAACAGCCCGACGTGTTGGTTCCCGGTCTTCGAGGCCTTTTCGGATTGCATGGAGCAACCCAAGTCATCTTGAACCAGGACACCCAAGTCACGTTCTACAGTTGATTGTTGCAGTACATCCGTTCCGAGTCGGTATGAGTAGCTGCTTCGATGTCGGATGGAAAGCACCTTGCATTTACTGACGTTGAAATACAGTAAGTTTTGGGTCAACCATTGATACACCGTATCTGAATCACTCTGAAGCACATGTTGGTTGGTGTTCGCCTGGATCCTGCGCCAGATCTTGATATCGTCGGCAAACATTAGGAAGTTTGAAGTGATTCCCTGTGCAAGGTCATTAATAAACACCAGAAACAAACGTGGACCTAGAACCGAGCCTTGCGGCAGACCACACTCCACTTGTATGGGGTCCGATAAAGAGCTCCGAACTCTGACCACTAGTTGCCATTGAAATAGAAAGTTGGCGATCCAGCTTAAAAGAGGGTCGCCGATCCCGTAATGCTGCAGCTTGGATAGTAGTATCCGATGGTCTAGACGATCGAAAGCCTTGGAAAAATCCAGGTAGATCACATCAACACCTTCTCCAGCGTCGGCTGCCTCGGTCCAACTACTGCGTGCAATTAGTAAATTAGTTGTACATGATTGTTGTCGACGGAAACCGTGCTGTTCAGGGGTGATGAGTTGGCAGTTTTCCAGATAGCACACCAGTGCATCGGCAACTATGGATTCCATGACCTTGAAGAGTATAGGAAGAAGGGTTACTGGGCGGTAGTTGGAGGGAGCAGTTCTGCTTCCACCTTTGTGAATCGGGCTTATTATTCCAAGCTTCCACATGGAGGGAACTTGGTTCTGGTCTAAGCAGTGCTGGAAAAACTGAGCTAAATGTCCTGCCAGTTGGTTTGCTGCTGCTCCCAATGCCTCTGGACGAACGGTGTCGACACCCGCCGAGCTGTGTTTGCGTAGAGAAGTCAGCTATTGCAATACAGCCTCTGTGGTAAAATTGATGTGGGTTAGTCCTGGTGAGCAGAATACAAAGCTTGGTAGATCGCTTGGTGGCAAGACTCTTTGAAACGTGGGGGCGCATTGCATCTGCAGCGCGTTTGCAGCTTCCATAGACGTTCTTGTTGGGCCATCAGCCGTCTTGAGTGGAGGAAATCCGTGCCTCACCTTTCGTAGGCTATTAACGTGCTTGTACAGTAGTTTGTGGTTAGCACTGAAGATTTTTGCGATGTTCTGCTGATAGGCGGCTTTGTCTTCTCTTAACAGTTGAGTGCAGTGGTTACGTTGGGCTACGTAGTTGTCCCATGTTTCTGGTGCTGTAGCTTCTCTGTACACTCGCCATGCTACGTTGCGTACTGTCATCCATTTTCGAGTTCTGCTCCTAACGAAAGAAACTGATTTGCACTTATTGCAAGCTTTTATCTCTGAATCCTGTGCAATCAGCCGACTGAATGTGTTGACGAACTCGAGCCAGGCGACTTCCGGGGGTTCTTCTTCGAGGAAAGACCATGTTGTGGCGCCGACTAGCTGGGCGAGTCGGTCGTACCTTGTGATGGTTTGCACAGTCGCATCATTATCATTCAGATATTCTGCATAGCAGATGAAGTTGAAACTGATGACTGCGTGATCACTGCGACTCAACGGGCAGTCTAAAACCAACGCATCAATCATATGCTCCTCGTTGGTAAGCACAAGATCTAGCACAGATGGCCTGTTACCAGTTCTGAACCGAGTGAGCAGAGTGATGTGGTTGTAAAGAGGAACCGTAGTTACTAGATCTTGTAGATCGGTTTTGAATTGTTCTCCGTTCGTGAAGATCGGTAGACATTTCCCCGAGCTGCTATCCTATCCCGACCAGAATGATACAGTTTGCTAATCACGTATATGGTGCTCGCGTACCCAGCTGAGCCTCCGTGTGGACAGGGTTGTGAGCATCTTCGAATCGTCCCATTGACAACACATTTTTCAATTGTTGTCATATTCAGCTCGGATATCTTTCGAGAAAAAAGCAGGTATTTCGAATATTTTCAGACGGATTAGCTTCAGTGGTACGAAATTTTAGGAGGAAATAAGCCATTGCAATCTCAAGGACGGACCTTTAGCTGCACAAAGAGTCAAAATTTATTTGTGCCAGGAACCTAGTGACTCTGAGCAGTGAAGCTCAAGAAGAAGGTCAACATCAAACAGAAATGATACCTCCACACCGAGGATCATTGCGAGTACCAAAAGGGGAACTTGATAAATCTAATGTTCAGTTAACTAGCTTAAACTGTCCTACCCAACGTATCAACCGAGGTTGAGAAGTGCGAGTTGACTCAGCGTAAGGTCTAGGTAAACTTGATTTACAGCTGGCATTTTTTCCACGGTGTATCAGGCCGGAATAAAAAATATCGCGGGATTGCCTGAGGCCGGTGGCTGTTACCACCCGGGTATATGCGTTATCCAACAAGCCCCACATCCTTCCTACGTTGACTTGGCAGCGGGAGATGAAGTCACTGACTACCAAACTGGGTGCCGTTGGTCCGTCTCGCCTTCCGGGTTGGAGTCCACGTGACTCACCTTGTGCTTGGCTCGAGAGTTTACAGGACATGGCTCGCAACCGACACCAGTGGCGCGTCTGCTGCCGTCTCTTAATCGGATTGCCTGTTTAAAGCATGCTTGGTGCTGAATTATCTGCGGGATAATGGCTGATTATGACGCGTGGCAGTGAAAGCCGCAAGGAAGCTGTCTCGCCGATGCCGCCTTATCTTTGCACGATGGCCAGCTGTTTGTGACGGTATGTTGTCTACACAAGGTGTAGGCGCCTTGACCCTGAATGTTTGCTTAGGGCATTAAGGTTTTCAGGTAAGTCCCCTTTTCTCTCGCTCTTCTTATTCTTTATTTCATAGGTCCTCATGGTTGTATGGCAGCGAAGCATCAGTTCAAATGGCTGATGTACTGCTGTTGATGATGATGATGACATTCTTCCTACGAAACAGTTATCTAGTTTCCGTGCAGCAGACACTGCGCTGTAAATTGTAACTGACACGGGCGAGAAATTTCTGACAGGCTACAAACAGTTCTGAAAAGGATGTAAATATGCATTACTGGATAGTACTTTTAGTAGCAGCTTTGTTCAGTGTGCTCTGAATGTTTGTAGCGCACACTGTTGGATAAAAGTATGGGCATTCCGGATTCGGAGCTAATACATCATGCTAGTCGTTAGTAAATATTATCAGTAAACGTTTACAGTGACACTGTTGGCACCGACGCATGTGGGATCCCACGTAAGCTAACTACAACCAAGTTGCCTTGTGATATAGAATCAAATGTTGGTCGTCCCGGTTCTTCACTTAGTAGTTGGAGTGTGGTTTTGTTGCCAACGCTTCATCACCACTTGAGGTGACACCGTCAGTTTTCTATTATGTAGCGGAGCGACGCGATGCGAAGCATGAATGCAGCTCATTATACCGTAGGTTTGAGAAGAGTCTTTCGTTTTTGCTCAGTCGCCGCGCTGGTCAGGGGTAGATTGGAACGCACTAATTTGCCGACCCACCAATGGCATGTAAGTCTACTGTATTTACTCACCCACGCATGTCTGGGGTGTGAATACGACGTGAGGACGCATATCGGTGCATGTGTCCTTGAAATATGTTAATGACCCTCGACGATTTCGACACCGGCCAGTTCAGATTGGGTCGATGCGGACGTTTTTGGCTGGTGGTTGGCAACATCTCGACAGCAGTGCATAATGCACTGGCTACCGTGTTCAAATGTTGGTGGCGCTTCGACAGTTGCTTATGTTATCCCCAGCAAATGATAAAGGGTTAGTGACAACACTGTTGTAGACTGAATGTTACCTTCACATAAACCACCTAGCAAAATAAGAATTTCGTAACAATTAGGCGGTGAAAATATGAGATGCTACTTCTGCATAAATGAGTCCGGAACAATGTCTACCAGCTACTGGAGGCTCATCGGATCTATTTGCAAGTGCGCGGCCGCCTAAGGAGTTAATTCCAGCAGAATACAGAAATAAAAAGAAAGCTGAGTGCAGTGGCTTTTGAACAGATTTTATCAAATCTCATTTTATTCCATCAGCTTGGACAATTAAATCAAAATCAGTTTCGCAATGAGCACGAGAAGGAATTTTACAGTATTGGTATGGTAAAAGAATCCTAGAAGTAGATAAAGAAGCGTTTAGGTCAAATCTAATCACCCATTTTAGAAAGAAAGGTGATGGAAGAATCCAGCGCGTACGATGCATTTATTTGACGAAACCAGTCTGTTTACGGCTGAATATTCAAGCGTTGTTGGTGTATTAAGCATTTTATTGACTTGACGTGTTCCCCGCCTTGGCAGACTTGAATGTTTAAATATTCCTTATCGCCCAGATACGTATCCGGCCAATCTGGAAAACCTTAATATGCC
>CALYDF020008642.1:0-11468 GCA_944474145.2 Dicrocoelium dendriticum
GCTCCTTGCTAGAGGCACAGCTGTCACTAGTCTGTGACACCTAATTAATAGTACTTCAGTATTATCACTGTCTTCTCCCGGCTCATTCTTCCCTACTTTTATTACTTTAGCACCACAGCATGATCTTATTATATGGGCATCGCCGCGTCTTTGCCTATTTTTGCTCTAAGCTATTTAAGATCCTTAACGTATGCCTGGCATTTATCTCTTCGTTGTCCTTTATTCATGAAGCCTTTGTTTGCTGTCTTCTTTCGTGCAGGCATCTCCATGTATTCAGTGCAAGCCGCCGTTTTGCCTCACCATTCTTACTGTTCATTTATCCCTTACTTGCCGTATTGTCTTAGCTCTTATTATCTGCAGTCTTCCGACTCTCGGGTTAGCATTCTCTGGCACTATCCAGCTTGATACTATTATCTTAGCACCATAGCTGCTGCGATTAGGCCTCACTGCTCTGATACTCCAAACAACCTTACTCTACGCTTACATTTCGGCTATTCCCTGCCCTTCCGTCAATTAATGTTTCTTAGCCTCTTAGTTCTGCCCTCTTCTCACTTGGTCAGCACACAGACGCCCGTTAGCTTCACATTTCTAGGTGTTCATTTCTCATCGTTTTCTTAGCACCATAGTATGACTTGTTTTTCAGTGTGACGCTACATATACATTTGTTCTGCACGTCCACTTTCCTTTAACTGATCTATAATACTTCACTTCTATCGATCAATTCTTTCTCACCTAGTAGTCTGGGTCCGTTCTTGCAGCAAAGGTTTCAACGCTTACCTTTGTAGGAGGTTAGCTCTCATAGGCTTTTTATATTTCAATAGGCCATAACACTATACTCCTAGTACCCCCGTGTCGTCTTTCTGTCTTGATCACCCGATAACTTTTACTCAGCGCTTGATTCCTATCTATCCGCTGACTTAACATCTCTTTCGATGTAGGCTGGCCACCAGCCCTCCATCCACCGTCTAAACGCCGCCGGTCCCTGAACTCTGCTTTCTATCTTTCCACGCATTAGTCGCATCATAGTAAACTGATACCGCGTCTCTGCTTCATAGCGCAACGCTATGTATTCCTTGTAGATAGCAGCAAAGAACTTCTAGGGCCACAGCTTTCGAAAAACATTCAAAAGACACTTTTGGCACAATCATTGCTGCACACTGTACATCATTTGTCTTCACTCTAAATGTTATAACATAGGAGTTTTAGAATGTTTGTTTTCACGCCTGTTCGTTGAGGCCTTGGTTGTCTCTCACTTTCCCTTTTCTCCGAGGTCCGGAACTTCTTGGGGATCTGGGACTGGACCAAGAAACCGCTTTTGTCCGGGACGGGACAACCAATAAGGACCTATGGAGCACATGGCAGTACAACAGACGGACACAACTGCACTCATTACCATGACCGTTGTCCAATTATGATAACCGGACTCGATAACTTCACGCTCCTGAAAAATCTAGGCGCAAGAAATTGACGTTTCGCCCACCTGGATACCCAAAAAGAGGATTCGCCTCAGCCATTATGGCGGCCTTGCCCAAGATTCAGATTCAGATTCAGATTAAGATGGACTGGAAAGATAGGAAAATCCCTTGAGTGTTCCTTCTTGAGCAACTCGTTGAGTCAGGAAATGATAAGGTGTTAATTCCTGATAGATCTAAAACGAAAAACCCGAAACACACCCTGATCAACCAACTACTGCCCACGTTCCCTGCACTAGCAGTCCGCGCTGTGTAAGTTACGTGAAGTAAGAAAGAAGTAGAAAGGAAATGGAAGATAAATGGGAATGAAAGTCATTGAAATGAAGGATAACACCAAAGAGTGAAGCTAATGACAGAATAAGGACTGAAAGTTTGAAGATGGATATGGTCGGGAGAAGGGAAAGTTTCGTGTTGCCACCCAAAAGCGTCTAACTGACGCTCGAAACTCATAACCGTAGGTACACTGACTACAGTTTCTGGAAGCCAGTTCCAGCGCTCGATAACTCTACGCGATAACCGCGTTTCCGCCCTGATCCCGTCAGACCGCGGCTTGTGTAGCTTCATGGGATGGCCGCGAAGACAAGGCAACCTAGCCGGGCTAAATAGCCAGCGCAAGTCCGGCCCAACCTTCCCTGTTAAAATGCGGTAAGTAAGGACTAGGTCTCCTCGAAGCCGTCGGTAGTGCATGGAATACATACCTAAGCTAAGTAGACGCTCGGGGTACGATTGCCCCCGTAACCCCTCGACCAATTTGGTACCTACTCTCAAAACCCTCTCAAGCTCCATTTTGTCCCCAACAAGGCAGGGCGCGCAAGCCTGGACGCAGTATTCCAGATGGAGCCGAACGAAAGCTGAGAGTAGCTTCACAAATATGTCGGCAGTTAAGACCCCGAAAGAACGGCGTAATAACAATAACATTCTGAAACCCCTACTAGCGGCCTTCTTCCAGTTGGCACCAGGATGCAAAGACGAGGAATGAACGACACCTAGATCTGTCTGATTGGGGACAGGGGGATTTCGACCCCACCGAGTACGTAGCTCGAAGGCGGGAAAGTTGCTCCTATACGAAGGACGGAACACTTAGCCTGATTTATGAGCAGTAGCCACAAAGGAGACCAGTCCCAGAGTCTGTCCAGTGCACGCTGTATGGCCTCAGAACCCCTAGGAACATTTACAACATTCCATAGCTTAAGGTCATCAACAAACAATAAGGATGATACCCCAAGCTCTCCAAGGAGATCGTTTACGTAGATGGAGAACAGCATCGGTCCAAGGACCGAGCCCTGTGGGACACCGCTAAGGACCGCTTGCTTAAAGGATAAGCTGCGACCCACACGTACACACTGCTCGCTTCCCTGCAAAAACGCATATACCCAGGGAAGGGCGCGGCCAGATACGCCGTAGGACCTCAGCTTATGTGATAGCCTCAAGTGGGGTACCTTATCAAATGCTTTCGAGAAGTCTACGAAAAAACATCCACCGCGTGGCCATTGTCCACTGTCTCGGCCCAAACTTTACGAGCAACCACTAAATTCGTCAAACACGAAAATCCCTCCTGGAATCCATGTTGTGCACTACTGAGCAGATTAAATCTATTCAGGTGACATTCCATCAAATCTCTCACCAGCTTTTCAAGCAGTTTGACCACGACGCTAGTCAGACTAACTGGCCTATAATTGGCTTACAGACTCCTGTCGCCATTTTTGAAGATAGGACAGATGACAGCCTCCTTCCATTCGGAAGGTAATGTACAGGTGTCTAGTGATTTCTGAAACACCATCGTCAGCGGTCCACTTAGTTCCCCCGCCAACTCATGCAGAAGCTTCGGGTGAATTGAATCAGGTCCAGCTGCTTTGGAAGGGTTCAGTTCTTGCAGCAGTTTAAGGACTTGCGTTTCCACCACAGTAAACTCAGCTAAATAAGAACCATCAGGTACTCTAGGGACAAATTCAACGCTAGTCAACGCGACCTCACGTACAAAAGCCCTGCATACTGTTCCCCAAATACACGAGCCTTAGCTGAGTCCGCATACGCACGAGTTCCATCGGCCCTCATCAAAGTTGAGATTAGCGAAGTTGAACCACAGCGTCTCTTAACATAAGCGAAGAATTTCTTCGGATTTTCCGAAGCTCCGTCAGCCAATTCCTTTTCGTACACCAGCCGAGCTTTCCTTAAGTGTTGTTTACACCTATTTCTAGCCTCGCGGTATCTATAATAGGTGCTAGTTGATGAAGCCGCACGGTAGGTCCTCCAGCACCTAGAACGCTTCTGGAGCAGGTGCTTGCTAGTGGTATCTATCCACGGCGGCCGCGCCCGTGTCTCCTTTCTTTTCGCAAGCGATGTAGGGAGTAGACACTTCCGTGAGATAAGATTTAAATTTATCCCAGGCCGCCTGAACCGTATCAACCACCGAGATTTCGCAACGCATCCCAGCAGCCTTGATACGCATTGCCTGATAGTTAGCACGCCATGTGTTTGGAAATGGCTTAGCAATGCTCTGGTGACGCCTGGTCAGACTACACCTGAACGATAAACAAACATGATAACTAGCACCTAAGGGAGAGCCGTATGTGATGTCCCCTACGAAGTCTAGTGACTTGGCAAACACTAGGTCCAAAACAGACGGGAGTTGGGCGTCCATGTACCTTGTGGGGAGGTCCACGAACTGATACAATGGTACTTGTAGCGTAAGCTCAAGTAGATCTGCCCCGAAAGTACCTTCTGCAGAGTTGCAAGAAAGATCCGCCCAGCAAACTTCTGGTAGGTTGAAATCCCCCAGTATCAAACACATGTTTGCGGATTAGGAGCGAATAAAGTCAAGCACCTCTTTGGACGCACTTCCAGGGCTTCTATACACAAGTACGACTGTAAGTTGAGCTGAGGAAGTGTTAATCACTAGCGACAGCGCTTCAACAGTTTTATCTGCCGTCTGAAACATGTAGGTGCGTGAAACGTCGTTCACACCTAACGTAAAGCGCAACGCCCCCGCCTTGTCGGCCAACGAAGCGATACTGTAGTATACAGGTCAGGAAGAAGTCCAGGTATGGGACGGAACTTCTATTAAACAACACGTAGGCTAGTTAACCGTTCTCTTCGGGTTCTTGTCCTTCTTCGGTAACTGCACAGGAATGGCGCTCTGGAAGGCAAACGGGGAAAGACGCCGTAAAAGCAACGATTCAAATTCGATCACGCGCCACAATGGTATCGAATGTTCGTTACACCGCACCCCCTCTAAGTATGCAACGTCCCCGTTGCCACACCGTAGCCTCCTTCAGCCGGTACTTCTATTTCAGCCCCTATCTCTGTCGGTGTTTCCTCGTGGAGTTCCCCGCCTGGGTGGTCAGTTTCACTACGAAATGGTTTAAGCCTGTTAAAGTGTACAATCATCGGCTGTGCACTGGGGTTGTTTGGATCCTTAATCACACAAGTCAAATCAGATATTACTCTCTGCACAACGTAAGGACCTGACCATTCGTGATGTAGCTTCGCTGGTATCCCCGTCGTTGATGCCTGATGCAAATACACGAGCTCGCCTGTCTTCAACGGAACGCCAAAAACCTTTTTGTCGTAGTATTCCTTTTGCCGTCGTTGGGCGTTCGCCAAATGAACGCGCGCAGCCTGATGCGTTTGTCGAATAGAGTCGAGAAGTCTACTGACGTAGTCGGTTACAGACGGATACAGACGTTGCGATATAGGTAGTCGGACGTCTGTAGGAAGCCGAACTTCTCTTCCCGTCCACATGAGAGATGGCGTTTGCCCCGTAGATGAGTGGACCGTACTTCGATATGCCAGCAAGCACTTAGGTAATAAAATATCCCAATCGTAAATGTTCTGGTCTACGAAGGCTCTCAGCAACGACTTTAACGACCGATTCGTGCGTTCCACTTGTCCGTTACCTTGAGGGTGATACGCCGTCGTTCGCGTCTTATCAATACCCAACACTCTGCAGGTTTCCTGCACCAGCGAGCTTTCGAAACAGGACCCTCTATCCGAATGCAGCTGTCCCGGTGCTCCCCACTGACAAACCCAATGGTTTGTCATCGCTGTTGCCACGGTGACGGTGTCAGCTTGCGCGATCGGCACGGCTTCGCACCATTTGGTGAAATAATCCACCATGACTAGGATGTATCGATTCCCTCGCGGTGTTTCCGGTAGAGGACCAATGAGGTCGGCTCCCACAATCTCGTTCGGATAACCTGCCGTTACAGATTGCAGCGGTGCCTTGTGGGCTATTCGTGGACTCTTGAACGTCGCGCACCTCTCACACGTTTGACAAAAGTTCATTATATCCCTTCGCTGATGCGGCCACCAAAATCGGCGGCGTGCTGCGGTCTCGAGTTTGTTAACTCCAGCGTGTCCCAGTTGTTGATGCAGCTCCGAGAGCACTTCGGTAACTAAGGGTTGCGGAACAACGACTCTCCGAACGTATGTTGGGCCGAAATCAAACACTAGCACCCCCTCTTCAATCGCGAGCCTGTCCCACATCGCCCACAAACACCGAGCTTCATAGCTTTTCCCTTCCATCTCCTTCGGAGTCGGTTTATCACCACCTGAGCGTAGTTTGTCGTAGATAAGTGAGATGTCTGGGTCTGAAGCTTGTGCCTCTTGCCAACGACCGTACTCAGCTCCTTGGAGGTTAACTAGCGCTACGTGTTGTGTGATACACGAAGGACAATCGCCGTGGTCGCGGAGTGGTATTCTGGACAGCGCGTCCGCGTTGCCATGTTGTTTGCCTGGCCGGTGGTGACACTCAAAATCATACTCCTGTAATTGCTGTTGCCAACGAGCGATTTGCCCCTCGGGGTCCCTGAAATTCTGCAACCACTTGAGAGACTGGTGGTCTGTCCGTACTACAAACTTCCTCCCCAGCAGATAATGGCGATGTTGCTTTATGAAGAATACTAGTGCTAACATTTCTTTTCTGGTTGTACAATAGTTCCTTTCTCTTGAGGTAAGAGTCCGACTGCTGTAAGACACTACTCTCTCCCGACCATCTGACCCTTTCTGTGATAACACAGCTCCAATCGCCTGGTCGCTTGCATCCGTATCCAGAACGAACTCCCCAGCGTGTGCCGACAAGTCTGGGAAGACAAGAACAGGGTTAGTGCAGGGGGAATCACGTAGTCGGTCGAAAGCCGCTTGACATTCAATGCTCCAATCGAAAATACAACCTTTTTGTAACAGCGCGTTTAAAGGTGCTGCGACCTCTGAGAAGCCTTTTATGAAACGGCGGTAGTACGAAGCCAGCCCCAAGAAGCTGCGTAATTCCTCGACACTAGTGGGGGTTGGCCAAGCTCTCACCTGTTCTGTCTTACGAGGATCCGTCCGAATGCCCGTCTCAGAAATGATATGTCCAAGATAGGCAACTTCTTTTTGTAGAAAGTGGCATTTTGTCGGTTGGAGTTTGAGGCCCACCTTTATTAAGCACGTTAGCACCTCCGCTAGGTTGTTTAAGTGTTCATCCTTTGTTTTTCCATGCACGATGACGTCATCCAAATAAACGAGACATTTATGGGGGATTAATTCGTGCAGAACCTTCTGCATGAGGCGTTGAAGGTTGCGGGGGCGTTCGATAGTCCAAAAGGCATCGTCTGAAACTCATAAAGGCCCGACGGAACAACAAACGCCGTCTTCGCCCTGTCGCTCTCATCAACTTCTACCTGCCAATAACCAGATACCAGATCTAACGTACTAAAGTAAGCTGAGCCTCCGAGCGCGTCGAAGAGATCGTCGATTCTAGGAAGAGGAAACGCGTCTTTTCGAGTGACCCCATTCAGACGTCGATAGTCAACACACAGCCGAAAGCTACCGTCCTTTTTCTTCACTAAGACAACCGGAGCTGCCCAGGGAGATGTAGAGGGACGTATAACACCTTTTTCTAGCATTTCCTCAATGAGCTTCTGCAGTTCTCCCTGCCAGTGTATCGGGATCCGCCGCGGGGGAGTCCTGATCGGTGTTGCGTTCCCAGTATCTATCTGATGTTTTACCACGTTGGTCCGGCCTAGGTCTTCGGCTGCCCACGCGAATGCATCTAAGTGCTGGCGCAACACATCTCTAAGTTTTTCTCGTGTCTGATCGTGAGTGGGAAGATGGAGAGAACGGACAAACGTGTCCATGCATTGTTCGCTGTTAGAAATGTCCTCACAAATTGCAAAAGCTTCTAACACATAAATAAATAAATAAATAAATAGTATATTCTCGAATTTCCGAGACACACCTGACCAGGCATGATCAACGTTTACAAGCAATTTATGTTTCGCAACAAACACATTGCTATGTATGTAATCGGCAGTAAGCCGAAAGTTGTCCAAGCTTTGGAAATTGTAAAATTAATCTTGAGGTATAAATTCGTCAAAACATGACGACAAGTTGGGTTCTAATGGGCGTAGTGTAAACAGGCTGTGCATTCAGTTTGTAGAGAAAACTTGTCAGGAAAATATTTCATTAGGATTCAGGTCGGCTTGCCAGTATGTAGTTGTAGGCAGTGACTTTATTCAGTGGCGAGTCACATCCGCCACGTCGCAGTGTTGTTAAGCGGACATTTGTGGCTTTTTTATAGGGAAAACGCTTGCCAGGCGAAAACCCACCACGTCCTGAAACACTGTCAGAAATCCGTTTGTACACTAATGTAAAACTGGCAGAGCAGCTCGTCGACTGATTTAACCCTCGGTTAACCGCCGTCAATTGCCTTCTAATTTCATCTGTTAGCTGAACAGGTTATTTTTGGTCGGGGCGGCCATAATGGCTGAGGCCTATGGAGGGTTAGACCTTCGTCATCTTCGTGTCCAGGTGGGCAAAACTTCCGTTTCTTGCTTCTAGAATTTACAGGATTATGTATACTTCGCAGGAGTATAAAGGCGTCATGTCCAGCTAACATTACTGGACGACGGTCGTGGTAGTGAGTGCATTTTTATCCACTTGTTGTACAGTCGTGTTCTATGTAGGTCCTTGGGGGTTTCTATGTCCTGTCCCAGGCACAAGCTCTTTCACATTCCGATCCCAGATCCCCAAGAAGTTCCAGACCTCGGAGAAAGGGAAGGTGAGAGACAAACAGGGCCGCAAAGAACAGACGTGGAAACAAGCATTATTTATATCCTATGGTCTAACATTTAGAGGAAACATATGATGTACAATGTGTAACAATGATTATGCTAAAAGTGTCTTTTGAATATTCATCGGAAGCAAAGCCCTATAGGTTGGTTGCTACCGTATACCTTGGATGCAGAGCGTTGCGCCGTTAAGCAAATAAAACACAGGATCCGTTTGCTATGATGCAACTGTTGCGTGGGAAGATTCGCTGGGGAGCGTAGAATATGCTGACCCAGGGAAAGCCAGTGAGTCTTTTGGACTCATACATGGGTAAGTTTCGCAAAAATAGCAGCGAATAATTGAGGAATGAACACCTGTAAATGAGAAGCTAAGGGCGTCTCTGTACTGACCAGGTGAGAGAGTGCCGAATTAAAAAGCTAAGAAGGGCTAATTGACGGAAGGACCGCGAATAGCCAGAATATATGCGTACATTCAGGTTGCTGTGGACATCAGAACCTGAGACCTAACCGCAGCATCCAGAGTGCTATGGTAATAGTGCCAAGCTGGATAGAGGCATGGACTGCTAGCCCGAGACTTGGAGTATTGCAGGTAAAAAATGCCTAAGACAATACAGCAAGTAGTGGGTAGATAAGGGTCTAGAAATGTGTGGCAGAAGAGCGGCTTATGCTGAATACCTGGATATGTTTGCACGACAGAAGAAAGCTAAGAGAGGTTTCGTGATAGAATGTCAGCAGACAAGTAAAGCGCAAGCATACAAAGAAGTTGTTAGATAGTTAGAGCATAATAGACTACGACGCATCAACGTGCAGCTAATCAAATCATGCGGTGGTGTTAATGGAGTATAATTAAGGAGGCCTGAGCCGGGAGAAGCCCGTGAGAGAGCTGTACTACGGCCAATTAGGTGTCGCGGATGAGCAATGGCATTTAGGTGTGGCCTTATAATTGCTAGTGGACACCTGATTAGGGCAACAGACAGCAATTGTATGTGATGCACGCAGTCCCAGGGATTAAAGCTTGGAGGGAAAAAGTGTGGACCTTGGCAGCTCAGTATATGCACAAAGATGATAGTAGCTTATGAAGAAGGACTGCTGCTTAACACGGGAGCCAGAGGTAAGACGAGGAACAGTTAGGGTCGCTGTAAGTGTGAGTATAAGTGATCAGCAATGGAATTTGCATGAAGCCTCTTAGTTGCTAGTGTATGCCCTTAAGTACCCATAGTAAATCAGCAAAAAGCGGATGTATGTGACGCAGACAGCCACAAAGTATGTTCGAGATAGAAGAGCGCAGCTCTTAGCAAGCTCCAGAAATGCGTGGAGCCTACGATTACTAGTTGCTGCTAAGCAGAAGTGCTTAGGTTTAAGAGGATGGACAGAACATGGCGCTGCGAGAAAATTTCGGTGGCCTGATGTAGCCAGTCCATTAGGATATTTGGTTACAAGTGGATTGCTAGTGTCACAGAACACATCAACAAGCCAGCGAAGGTAAGTGATACAGACAATCTGGGAGATTACAGGATGGAGAAACGAGGAATGTCTCCTAGTAGCTCCAGATAACATCAGAGATGTGTGGAGCCTACAATGAATCTCTGCAGTATTCGTAATGAAGATAAGAAGAACGACGGGTAATTGTGCAAGGGAGAGAACCGGCGGACAGCATCTGAATTACATTGAACCTTCTAGTTATTTATTAGATACAGTGACAGAAGAAGTCAGCAAACCAGTGAAGGTATGTGATGCACGATCTGCACGATCTAAGAAATGTAGTACACTTCTCCGTGATCAGCTGACAATTTCCCAAGTCCAGCCGACATTTCAAACGGCTCAAAACATCCATACCAATGATTGCAGCAAACGGTATCCTATCAGCGACAACAAACTCGTGGTTAAACTTTTCGTTGG
Source organism: Dicrocoelium dendriticum (assembly GCA_944474145.2). NCBI lineage: Eukaryota > Metazoa > Platyhelminthes > Trematoda > Plagiorchiida > Dicrocoeliidae > Dicrocoelium > Dicrocoelium dendriticum. The sequence continues at coordinate 10,421 of CALYDF020008642.1, forward strand.
CGATATCCAGTCTCGCAGTGATAGATTCCCGGACGGTGAGAGGTTCGCCGTTAGCTGCAGTCAAACGGTAGCGGCAAGGTGCCCTAACGAAGTCCGTCAGCATTGTAACGACATTGTACCTAAGTAGGCTTTTACACGCCCCAGTACCAATCAAGCCTACTAGTGGGACGTCCCCAACCCGTACTTCTAAGGTCAACGTTGGTGTTGCGGACGAAGTACAAACAACAGCGGGTACAAATTCAGACCGTGCACAGTCGCATTCACCTTGCAAAAGCCTGTTGCTGCGGGGTCGCTTGTAATTCCCGTATCCACCTGGCTGATATCGCGGTCCTCCAAAGTTTGGCCGCATAGTAGGCATTGTGCCGCGGCTTCGTTGAGACGTACACTGAACTGCTCTCTTTCCGGATATAAGGTTGGGGTGGTCGTGGCTCCTCAAGGCACCGCACCAATAAGTCGGGGCTTCCATCGCCGCGTCAACCAACTCCAACTGCTCCGCCACTTGTACAGCTGTCTCAAGGCATTCGGGACGACGCAGGCGGAACTCCCTCTTGACGGAAGGGGTCTGAACTCCTTCGAGAAGCTGTTCCAGGGTGCGCTTGTTCCTTTCGCCTTGTGATTCGTCCGCGAATGCAGTTTCGGCCAATCTGCGTAACTCCCGTACATAAGCTTCAATACGTTCCCCAGGTTTTTGGTACCTCTCGTGGAATACTCGACGAAGTTCATCGGGCAAGCCGGGTCGGTCCAGAAGGCGACGAAGTGCGGCAAAGGTCTCTGCCATGACATTTTCTTCTAGGAGGTTACTATCGGCCACCATATCGAAAGCTTCGCCAGAAAGCAAGGACATGACAACTGCACCGTGTTGTGAAGCAGGGAAATGTTTTAAGTACGATTGCACTTGTTTTTCCCACCTCGAGTAGGGCATGCCCAGTGAGAATCTTTCGGGAGGTGGTAACGAGGGTGCAGACGGGGCCGGTGCGGCGTTCACTGTCATCTTCTGCGGAGCTTCAGACAAGGATTCTAGGGCAGAAGAAATTCTCCACGCAGGATC
>CALYDF020008643.1:0-11477 GCA_944474145.2 Dicrocoelium dendriticum
AACACAATTTTTTGTTACAGTAATAACACGGTCCGTGTTATGGTGGGTGCGGTATAGAATTAGAATTGTGCTCTAACCAAGCTAGTTTTGTCGTGTATTACGAACAAAGAAAAGGAATGCGACATCACGAGTATATTTTCGATGTAAATTGGTGTAAATGATGAACAATAAGAAATCATTCGATAATCTATTTACAACAGCCACATGCTACGCAGCTTGAATGGCACTCCAGGGTTTTGTAATGCAGTTGGCATTTCTGTTACACACTGGCGGACCTAATAAGAGGCTGACTTTGCTCAGAGCACTCATTAGAATCTAAAAATAAATTTGCTTTTTCAATTTCAGTGCACACGGAATTAAATGATAACTGACAAACATCCTTGTTTCAGCATTGAACAACATGTAGTTTATGTACTGAGCAGCCATCGATATCAAAAACGTTAACCATACTACTTTCCAGCTTGTTAACAATGATGCTGTGCCTCTGAAAAAAAATACTTCAGCGGTTCCCAAACTAAACATTTTTGACCTTAATTGTCTGGCTTTAGGTAATTTATGAAAGCTATATCCAGCTGTGGTATGCACATTGTTGCTTTGTTAGAAAGAAGTTATCCACACGGCGCTTAACTGCAGCAGACGAAATAGGATCACAAGAAGCAACAGAATGTTTTAAATATGCAACCATTTTCTCAACTAGGTCACTAGAGCCTGGATGTCCTGGAGTAATAAACAGGTGAAGACACGTAAGCTCTGCAGCCAAGTGGCAACGATCGAGGTAGAAACGTGTGGATGACGGTCATTTAAAACACCTAACGAAACCCCTACCCAACTAAACCCTTTTCTCAAGGCTGGCGCAGTAAAAACAGCATTTTGTTTGCCTGTCGTAAAACATCAGGCTACTTTGTATAATAATCCACCAACACAAGCGCACATTACTACGGCAGAAATGATCCGCGCCAAGCCATAATTACACATTACCAGGGCTCGCATTGTAACGGTCGTGGTGGCCACTTGGACGGCTGCTCTAGCTTGTTTCGTTTGCAGTTCAAAAAATCAGCAACAGATCGTAGCACTTCTGCGTGTAGTTCAAGCCACCAGCACCGGCATCAAGCTATGAACATCAGCTTTCCAACACCAACAGGACAATAAGGTGAACTCACCAGTACTGCTGATCACAAAGTCCGGAAAAGGGACACGATCATTCACACACAGTAATCTATCTAGTGTAATGCACAACGCATCATGACGCACATAACATGGTGGAAGCTCCTTTCGAGACAAACATACCATCACCTTTTGACGGTAGCAATTAATAAGCCGTTATATTTTCTATCCTAGATAATAGGTGATTGAGAGATTGGTTGCGGCTTAATGAGGAACGAACTCAGCTAAGAATTGGCATTGAATACCATTGCATTGCACGTTTAGTAGTCGAAGTGAGGCAGGAACTTGGCACTTCTGTGCGCAACCACGAAGTTGTACGCGCTAAGCCAACGACCCAAATTTAAACCGTAGCTGCTGATGGATCAGCTAAATAACTGGCAGGGTTGAAAATATACACTGGAGCTTCATGAACTGTCAAAACAGTTAAGGTGTAAGCGGACAGACACTGGTAACCTCTAGTCACTGCCCAGCATACAGCCAAAGGTTCTCGTTACGTCTAAGCACACCAATGTTCAGCATTGCTGGGTGGTCGTGTGATCCACAGAACAACGTGGCTATCCTGCTCTAACACAGCATATATGCCAGTTATGGAAGCACACGTGAAAAGCGCGGCTGTCACATTCTGAGGAAGTCTACGTAGAGCCAAAGCGAAAATGAGCAGTTCAAAACTTCGGAGAATGGGTTCTTGTTTATCTAGTCAAATAAACTACTAGTCATTCAAGGGGTGAATAAGTAAATAAATAAATGGTATGTTCCTGGTAAAACAAGGCACACTTGATAAGGCGCGATCAAGTGTACCTGCATGCATAGCTGCTTTGGAATAGTAAATGCTTTAATTTAAAGCCAGGAATAACCAAACGTTTAGTAGTTCCTACGGGTGAGCAATTACTCTGGTTGTCGTTCGACCCAGAAATATGTTGGCGCTGGAGCGCGGAAAATTCCATTAAAACTGCTGTGTCAATTTTCAAATTCTGCGTGATTTCCCCCAGTGATAATCCATGACCACAGAAGCCAATTTAAGGTTACGGTGCGCTCGTCGTCTAACAAAAACTGGGCGTATTTGATGCTCCAGCAGAGCATTCTCTATAGCAGAATCCGTTAGACAGGCTGCGATAGACGACTGGTGATTGTGCCAGTGTGAAATGATAAACTGTGACTTTATTCAGTGGCGATTTATCTCCGCCACGTTGCCATGTTGTTAAGCGGATAATCCTGACTTTTAATAGAAAGTAAGCCAGCTAAGAAGAATGCCACTTATGACTGGAACACTGCCATAAGTTGGATTTAACAGTAGTGCAACCTGGCGATGCAGCATGCAGAGCGCATTTGCGCCTGGTTCTTTGCAGTCGACTGACAGCCAAATTTCTTCGTTGGTTGTCTGCTTGTCTTAGGCATGAGCCGGCAGTATTCGTTGAAACTATTTGAAGATGCAAACGCGTTTTAGAGTCGAGTGCTTAGTGGTGCAGGTAAATAAGGTAGAGTTAATACGGGCTGGCTTCTTCTTATGTGTATACCTGTCCGGTTTGCGCAACCTGTGTTCAGCTATCCACGCTAGACTTATCGTGGGCTGGTGAGTGCAGCTGGTCCTTGTGGCTGTATACGTCCACAGCAGACAAAAGTGCCATTCCCTTTATCCAGTGCGAGAGCCTTAGGAAGTACTTAGTCCTTATAATGAGAGCAGAATTGCTTCAAACCTAAATAATTATGAGGTGTCATTGTCTCTATGGTCAAGCAATAACTCTTTGCTAGGCCATCGGAAATACCATTCGTTCGAGAGCCACAGTGAAGCAGCAAAGCTGTCCATAAAATGATATGGGAAAGGTTTCAGTTGAACGGAGAATCAGCCGGTTATTCAGGAAATGTAATGCACCGAACAAAATTGTTCGATCACTAGTGAGAATAATCAATGTGGTCCGTACCAGTAAAGGTAATGACGCTCGAAACATGTGTCTTTCGTTGTGGTACACGGGATCCACGTAAATACAATATGCCAGGTGAGTAAATTGTGCCACTGTAGAAAGTGACGTCAACCTAGTTGTTTAGACCCGTAAAAGTAGCAGCTTCCGAATGAAGAAAAGAACGTCAGTTGGCACAATGAGTGGATACTTTACAGCAAAGGCTATTATTCATACCCAGGAGCAAGAGGAAGGGTACAAGCCAGCTGGCTATTAAGCTAATATCAGTCAGTTCCAGCGGATGAACCATCTTTCGTCGGCCGCTGTAATTGTGGAAATCCCGGAAAAACCGGACGATCATCATCAAAAATGCGAAATGTATAAAAATAACCTTGTTTACCAGCAGTGTTGATTAAGGTACTTTCCGACCTTTCTTTACCAATTGCTTCTAAATCTTGAAACAAGGTTTTCTGAGATTTCTTTTAGTCAAACAAGCGTATTTTATTGTATAGAAGTCAAATTTAGGATAACGCTATATGTTTATATTTTCCGTATACGACGAACGCTTTGGTAATTTGCACTAATTATGAGTTGCTGGAACGTTACAGCTAATTTTATTTGCTTTACAATCGCATTGACTGTCAAATTGCCTGTTATAATAGAAAGGTGAAACTAACATTGCGTTTAGGTCTTGAGTAAAGTTTAGCTATTTCTTCTTTAACACTGTTTCGTACTATTCAGTTCAACAGGCAGGAGCAATAACCTATAGTTTGAGCTAATTTTACATACATATATTTCTTTGGTAAGTTTCTTGTTATTGATTTGCATTTTGCGCTCCTCCATATTCTGCTGTTTTGCAATATTACATGCCGTTGCATTAACACCTTGCCTTCTTTTTCATTGCTGTCGACCTGTCTTAATTCACATGAGTAATGACTCATAGAAGATCAAGCATAAGCCATTATACGTGCTCAGCAGAGGAAATTTGGCGTGCACATGCAAATCAAAATGAGGAACACAGACAGCGGATGGCGCAGGTACCTGCGGTGCGTCCTACAGCCAAAGTCGAAGAGGCAAGAAATTATAAATTACGAAGACGGTCAGGTACTGCTGTTTCAGACGTGTTTCCTTCTCAACCGAATGAAGGTGGCAGGTTGATAGTGGAAGGTAGTCGTCTACGGGAGACAACAGATCAGCGGTAAGCACGATCACGTGCACAGTAATCGCACAATGTTAATCGCCTAGCATTCTGGTATAACCCAGCTGCTTATTATGGTGTAAGTCAACCTGCTTATATTTGAATTATGCCTGCAGTGTATCAGTATTGTAAGGAGCTGAACTCTAATAGGGAAATGGAAAGAAGGTGTTGCTCTGCAAGAAAAATGAGGCTGCCACAAATGAAATAATTGGCAGAACCCTTAACTCGAAGTTTAGCCAAAGATAACGCGAAAGCAAAACAGTTCCTCCCTAATATCAAGAAATATAACTCATGCTTCAACGTGACGTCTTTGGGTGCAGCAATCTTAACTCCTCCAGTTCTACTCACTTTCCACGCAAAGTGTCAGCTTTACAAGAATGACGGACCATTGCATCCTGTATCAAGGTGGTCTATCTAAATGCCTACAAAGGTATTTCGTCTGTGATGACAATGATGAATTGCATGCACACTGCGAGGACTCTTCTGGCACAAAATACTCCAACGTTTCTCAACTGCAAAGCCTTATGTATTACAGCCATAAGTCGTGTGTTTGTGCAACACAGCGTTTGGTACCGTAACATATGGTACACACAAGTTTGCTCCTCGTGCTGACAACCGCCAGCTGGGGGATAAATGCAAAAACCTAGTGCTTTAAATATAGCAGAAGTTGCAATCGTTTTGGTGGATCAGTTTAAACCGGGAGGTATTTTGCTTCACATGAGAAACACTCAGCTGCTAAAAATTGCCAAATCTGGTAGAGGCTACGATTCTCTGCATTACCCTTACAATTTGGGGATAGCGCTGATGGTATACCATCAACGTCAACAGGATAAATGTAGTCAGTGGCAAAGATTCACATTAACAATGCAGCGGAATGATCTTTGTTCATAATGCTTAATGATTCCAGAGAAAAACCGGTCACATTTTGAAACGCCGTTTATTATTTTACCAATACAGCGTCGAAATCTACGTCAAAATCGAAAGAGAATGCTTGTTAATCAGCCGTATATATCAGACCAAGCTTCACTGTGAAGCGTGCGTGCTTTTGAGATGCAATTGTGAATGACGGTAATGCAGCTAACGCTGAGAGCCTAACAACTGCGCCATCCTCCATAACAGTAAGTTCGCGTCAAAGGCATGCTTGCGCTCAAGATGCTGTTGCGTATGTGCTTCAGTATGGGCGTCCCGACCTATTTATTACGTTAGATTTATTCCAATTCGGGACGGTATACAAAACAGCAGGTCCGCCCTGGGCCGTCGCCGGTGTATATGCATGACATCACAGCAGGTATTTTAGACGAATTTCGAAGTCGCTGCCGAACTTCTCGGTAAAACACGCGGCAATTTTTCGATAGGTAGGTAGACGTACTCAGTAATATGGCAAAAGAGAGGACAGTCACACGCACATGTACGAAAAAGTCTCTACGACTAAAGCACTTCCAACAACATCGACGAAGTCGTATAAGCTGAAATACCCAAACCTGACGTCGATAAAGGCTTGCATGAGGTGGTGCCAATAGGTACCATATCTGGACCCTGCGGTTTACTGATTTCAAACTCTCCATGCGTGCTAGACGTAAAATGCTTAAAGCTATATCCTCGAGTACGGTTATCATACACGGTTACAGAAAACAAACGATATACCTTATACAGCAGACGATCAGCGGCAACCGGCTGTGAGGTACTTCCTGTACCAATGCGATACGGTGACTTCAAGTTCAATTAAGGGTGGCTTGTTTCCTACTCGTCTTTGTCATAAAAAACGTACAAGGTGCATATAGATGTAACATACTCTAAGGCCAGCAACCTCATCACCTACATATGTACGTACGTAAACAAGGTCAGTGACATGGCAGTTTTGACATGAAACCAAACAGAAGTGATATGAAAACCGGTAAACATATAGATTAAGTCGCTTAGTATTATGCTGGAGGGAATGTAAGCCGTATGATAGCTGTATGACGCATTCTATCAGTTCCGATACGTGAACGAAGTTCAGCAGTCATCTAGCTAGCGGTACACTTGGGAAACGAACAATGCGTTTAGTTCACAGTTGCAAATGTACACAACATGGCACTAGATGCACCGGATACCAAGTTAACCGCTTTCTTTACGTTGTGCCGGTATGACGCGTTCGCGAAACGACTGCTGCATTCCGATGTGCTCATCTAGTAAACCTGGAAGGTTAGTAGAAAATCAGTTTTAGCACGCAAATGAGGAGTGCTATTTGACGGACAATCTGGCATCTTTAAGGAAACTACCATTTGCAAACCGTACACCGTGCATCCCAATGCAAATGGATGCTTTCTTCATCGCATGTTTTTGGTTTATATGCCTAGTTCTACGTCGTTCTAGCGAACAGGAGTTGTCAACGGCTTTACATATGCCTACCTTCCTCAGTGCATATCCAGCTCTGAGGTTAGTTGCACACGAGCAACACCAAGGTTTATGCACTACTGACGCGTGCAACGGAGAACAATCTAAGCAAATTCGCGCAATGGTTGCTATTAGGTTACTCGTTTGTTCTCCTTCTTCTGCAACCCAGCTCCTGGTGAAATATAAATTGCACGTGACTGAAGATAATTCTCGTCTGATAAGCAAGGTAAATGTCAAAAGGAACACCGAATTTCTAGAAGAAATATACAAGGAAACTGATACTGAATGAATAGTTGAACACAAAAGTCGCAAACAATGCCCTTAATCAATTGGGTGGGTCATCAACCGTTCGATCTGTTGCTACATCGTTTGATGCCAAATTGCTTCGGGAAATAAATTACAATACGGACGATCTATCATCTTATGTGCACTCCAGCATGCCTTGGTTAACAAGAGCAAACCGGGAGTTACGATCAAGTAATTCAAACTTTTTCCTAGACTTGTCTGGGGGAACTCGTAAAAAGTCCCACCGATTTATTCTTACGGCAATTAAGTAACAACATAACAAAAGCGTAGCGCTCGGGTCTTCCAGGATAGTTTCAGCAGTGCTACCGGGTGGATGAACTGCTCACTCCACGTTGCGATAGTTTAGAGGGTTGCCTATTCCGGGAGCCCAGAGAGCGATTCCAGAAGACGGATCGAGTTGCAGGGAAACTTTTATTGGTTCAGCAAAAGATTCCCTGTTAGCTAGCTATAAATGAACGACACCGTGGACGCTCTAGCTAGGGGAACGGATCAAGCACAGCACACAGAGCAGTCGCGCGTTGCAACCGAAGCGAGCGCCAAGCAAAAATGGCGATGAGCAAGTAAAGCATTCGAACTCAGCAAGCAGTTCAACAAACCACACCGGTTGCCTAAGTGTACAATTAAAGAATTTTGGTTAGAATTTTACACAAGCAAACCGGGGAATCTCCAGACTGCTACATAGCCCTCTCCCAGAAGGGACTGTGTAAGCAGTCCTTCGATCTACGTGAGGACTGTCCGTCGCGGGCCAGCCTTCTGCGAGACCAGGTTGTGAAACCCGATGCAGCTGCTGGGGGAGAACCATGCAATCGGACCCTAGCGGGCTCCCACCCGTGTCCTCCCTACGGTGTCGAAACGGTAAAAAAACTGTTTGTGGGGGGGACAGTTAATAAAGTTCACGTAGGCAGTTGAGCAGGAAGATTGTTGAACTTCCAGTTGGCGTGCGGAGATCCAGCGGAAAGTGAAACCGAGGTGCAACCAACCGACGGTGTATATGGAAAGCAAAATGAAAAAACAGCATAAATGCATAGCCATACACAAAAGAGTGCAAAGCGAAAAACGTGCAAAGCTGTTTTGGTGTTTTCAAAAGGTTTTGCTCTTTTTTGGTAGTTTCAAAACGTTTTGGTCTTTTTTTGTGGATTTACAAAAACGTTTAGTAAGAGCAGAAAATTTCTAAGGCACGTTCTACGTAAAAAAGTAAGTGCGAACGGAGTCCGAAAAACGAACCTTAGGTTTGAGCTTCCTACCGCGTTGATTGAGAGTAGGGCGGGTAGGAGTGCTGTCGGTTGTGGTTGTCGGTTCTGCTGGAGCGGACTGACTCGTCTGAGGTTGCGGTGCCAGCTGTGATGGCACAGGCTGTGAAGGTGCTTGTTGCACCGGCGAGTCAGACTTGTCGAAGAATGCTGGCTTGAGTCGATCAATGGTGATCGTCTCAGTGGTGTTGCGTCGTGGCTTGTCGATGTCGGGATCAGCTTGTTGGGCAGCAGCCATGGCGGCTAGATCAATGTTTGTGCCAGGCGATAAGCTGATCTGCTGAATGCGTGAAAGCGCATCCGCGACGGGATTGAGAGCACCTGAGACATGACGTACGTCTGTCGTAAACTGAGAAACGTAGTCTAGGTGTCTGGTTTCCCGCGGCGAGTACTTGTCTGTTGCGCCATTGATTGCGTAGATCAATGGCTTGTGGTCGGTGAAGACGGTGAAATGTCGACCTTCGAGGTAGTGACGGAAATGTCGGATACCTAGGTAGATAGCTAACAGTTCCCTACCGAAGGTGCTGTATCGCGATTCGGCAGGTTGTAAGCGCTTTGAGAAGAAACCTAGAGGTATCCATCGACGGTCGATGAGTTGTTGAAGAACTGCACCGACGGCAGTGTCTGATGCGTCAGTCGTCAGGGAGAGTGGTGCAGACGTGTCTGGATGGGCGAGAAGCGCTATGTTGGAGATAGCGTCTTTAAGCTTCTCGAAAGACAATTTAGCGTCGTCTGTAAAGTGAAAAGACCGTTGTTTACCGCGGAGCAAGTCAGTCATTGGTTGGACAATGCTCGCGCAGTTAGGTATAAAACGTCTATAATAGTTAACCAGGTCAAGAAATCGGCGTAACTGCTTGAAGGAACTGGGAGCAGGATAGTCCTTCAGTGCCTGGATTTTGTCTGGCAGGGCTTCGATACCAGAGGCAGATATGCGGTGGCCAAGAAAGTCGATGGAACTTTGGCCAAGCTCGCATTTATCGGGGTTGACGGTAACCCCATGCTGTGTTAAGCGTTGGAAGAGTGCATCGAGGTGACGAAGATGCTCCTCGTCAGAAGAGCTGGCGATGAGAATGTCATCGAGATAGGGATAAACGCCTTCGAGTCCTCGTGTTACCTCATGAATGAAACGCTGAAAAGTTTGGGCAGCGTTGCTGAGGCCGAAAGGCATTCTGAGGTACTCGAAAAGGCCAAATGGCGTGATGACTGCTGTTTTAGCAATGTCATCTGGCGCGACAGGTATCTGATGATAGGCGCGAACTAAGTCGACTTTGCTGAAGATAGACTTGCCAGCTAGAGCTGAGGTCAAGTCGTGCATGTGCGGGATAGGGTATTTATCCGGGACGGTAACTTTGTTAAGTGCTCTGTAGTCACCACAAGGGCGCCAGTCACCGGACTTCTTCGGCACCATGTGTAATGGTGATGCCCATGGACTTTTAGACGGGCGGATGATTCCCAGTTCGAGCATTTGCTCGAATTCCGCCTTCGCAGCTTTGAGCTTGTCCGGGGCTAGTCGGCGAGGGCGGGCCGAAACAGGTGGGCCCTTAGTGCAAATGTGATGCGTGACGTTTGACGTCACAGGAGGCAACTCGTTCAGGACGCGAACGAGTTTAGGGTGCTTGCTGAAAAGTTCTAGAAAAGGCTGTGAAGCTTGAGGTAGGACACGAATGGGAGTGATAGCAGCCACGTTGGCGCTAGTCCCGATAACACTGAGCTGTGTCCTAGAATCGATAAGCTTCTTCCGTTTAGCGTCGACGATGAGGTCGAAGCGTTGAAGAAAGTCTATGCCTATGATGGCGAAAGGCACAGCAGCGATTATGAAAGGCCAGCGAAAGGTTCGCCGGAGGCCTAAATTGAGCGTTAGCAGCTTTTCGCCGAAAGTTGCGATTGGTGTGCCATTGGCGGCACGCAGCTTGGTCGGCGATGGTGAGACGACCTCATCTGAGCTACGGGGTATGACGCTAACTTCGGCACCAGTGTCGACTAGAAACTCGATGCCGGAAGTTAAATCCCTAACACGGATGAGGCGACTTTGGTGTTGGCCGGTCGCGTCCGTCGCCGTTACCGACCGGCCGCGAAGTTTTCCCTGCTTCTCGGCGAAGTTGCAAGGCTTTACACATTTATGAGCTGCGGTACCAAAGCGCTGATGATACCAACAGCTAACTTGCCTGTTGCTAGACCGAGAACGTTTGGAGGGCGATTTTGAGCGGCTAGGACGACGACGGGTCATAGTAAGCTGTTGCACCTGGCGACTAAGTGTCGCAACTTGTGCTTGCAGGGCTTCTATGGTTGACTGTAAGCCAGTGATAGAAGTGCCCTGGGACGCGACGGCATGGACCTTGCTGGCGTTGGCCTGTGGCTGTGATCGTTCAATAACTCGATCCGCTAAGTCTGCTAGTTGAGTGAGCGGAACGGAGCTCACTGTAGCGAGAATCGCTTGTGTGTTTTCCGGTAGCCGTTGTAGCCATAGTTCACGAAGTAAAGTCTCATCCATGGTTGAAGAACCAAGGAGTTGCTGCATCTCTCGTAGCAGGGTTGAGGGCAGTTTGTCGCCCAGCTGCAGATCTCTGAAAAGCTGTTGAAGGCGAACTTTCTCAGAGGGCATAACACGCTTAATCGTGGCCTCTTTGAGAGCCTCATAGCGGTTTTCGGTCTGAGAAATGATGACGTCACGAACCTGCGTTGATATCTCCTTGGGGAGATAGGATAGGAGCTTGCAATACTTCGCGTAGTCGGAAGTGATTTTGTGGTTATAGAACTCGGCCTCAAGAAGAGCGAACCACAAAACAGGATCCATATCCCAAAAAGGTGGAACTGAGAGAGATACAACACTAAGCATAGACTCTACCTTATGGTCTACAGATTCCATGATTTGAAAAAATGACGCGAAAAAATAGGCTACCGTATGCAAAAATAAACCGGAAAATATGAAAAATAAATGGAACGAGCTCACCAGAGAAAAGTTCCAAATATCCGGCGCTGAGGTTGATCCGGATTCGGGGTCACCAATTTAGAGGGTTGCCTATTCCGGGAGCCCAGAGAGCGATTCGAGAAGACGGATCGAGTTGCAGGGAAACTTTTATTGGTTCAGCAAAAGATTCCCTGTTAGCTAGCTATAAATGAACGACACCGTGGACGCTCTAGCTAGGGGAACGGATCAAGCACAGCACACAGAGCAGTCGCGCGTTGCAACCGAAGCGAGCGCCAAGCAAAAATGGCGATGAGCAAGTAAAGCATTCGAACTCAGCAAGCAGTTCAACAAACCACACCGGTTGCCTAAGTGTACAATTA
>CALYDF020008644.1:0-11461 GCA_944474145.2 Dicrocoelium dendriticum
GTACACGGTTAGTTGAGGTTTCAATAAATGCAACATTTTAAACGCGTTACATTATCAGAAATACCGGCATATCTGTTGACCGCATTTTCTGCACATTCCCATCTGTTGATTTTCCGCCACCATCTCGGCCTTCCTTATTCAGTAACTTTACCTCAGTAAAATGTTTACACATCATATTCTATGTAGTACTACTAAACGATTTATATTAATTTATGCTACCTTTCCACAGCATTATGAGGGCAAAGCATTCACGCCGCAAAATGGGTGTACCAATTGGCACCACAGAAATTCAAATTGAACCGCGTTAGTGCCATCAGAGGTTCCCCAAGGCAGTCGGGCGTTGCAACCGAAATAAGCACCAAGAAAAATGGCGATGCAAAACTCAAACAATCGAACGCAACAACGAGCTCAACAATCCGCACCGGTCGTCTAAGTGTACAATGAAATAATTTCAATTAGAATTTTACACAGGCAAATCGGGGACTCTAGAGACTGCCACAAGGATATAGTCGGCTAAAGGGCGCTGACAAAGGTCAAGACTTGAAGGGGAAGGTTCGTAGATGCAAACCAAGTGCATCAAGGTGACATTTTTATTTACTTACAGTGCGATCCTGAATACGGAATACTGTATTATAGAACAAGTAGAAATGGATTCTGTACAACTCTTTCGAAATATGGCGAAAAACGTTATAAAATTGTCAACCGTGAATATCATTGTCGTTCTAATGTAATATATAAAATATTCGACTTACGATATTTCAGGATTCACAATGTGATATGTCATCGTAAGTGTGCAGTCGTTCTCTGAAGCGAATAGAGGCAAAATACAAATCTAACAACGTTTTGAACTGCTGCACAGATGTTGCCTCAATCACATGTTCGGGCAAACAGTTCCAAATGTTTACCACTCTCCTTTCGAAGCACAGTGGGTGGGGAACACATTTCATGTCCGGCACGACAAGTTTGTATCTGTGTCCGCGTGTGCTGCATGGTCCTCGTAAGTGCAGTATTAGCCTTAGCATGGGGAACTCACCAAGATGTAGAATTCGGTAGGTCATAATGAGGTCGACTCGCACCCGACGGTAGGACAAAGTGTAGAGGCCTAGTTTCTTGCACCGGTCTTCATACCCAAAGCCACGTAAACTCGGGATGAGCCTGGTAGCAACGTGTTGGACCCGTTCGATCTTTTGTGCCTCTCCTCGGGTAATCGGAAAGTAGGCGGGCGAACCGTACTCTAGCATTGGTCTAATGATAGAAGAGAACAGGCGAGTGGCAACCTCTTCAGACCATGTGCCGAAGCTACGTTTGAGCGCCCAAAGCATGCGCAGTCCGTTCCGATATAACCTGTTCGTGTTGTCCACGGACTTCAAATCGTAGTGTGAGAGCACAACTAGGTCCTTCACGGAGGGTGTGGGATATAGCGTTTGGCCGTCAAGAGTGTAGGTTCGGCTGTTAGCACCCTTCCCCAGGCTCATAAATGCCAACTCTTCGGGCAAAGCCTTCCAATTGTCGATTACTACGTGATAACCGGTTGTCACATCTACCCGATCAGATCGAGGCTTGTGAAGCTTCCTTAGGTGACCACGTAGGTTTGTCATTGTATTTGATAAGAAAAATGAGACAAATCCTGGCCTGTTTGACCGGTCGATATGTGATATTTCAGGATCAGGTCTCCCAAACGGCGTCGACAGTATGGCGAAAAAAACCTAAACTAAACAAGCGCTAAGGGTATGACAAGCGTCTTAACCAATGAACTATTTTAGTGCCGACCGTCAAAACCCCTTCCACTGCCATCTTGTTCAGAAGTAAGCAAAAAGGACCTGCTTGTACACAGTATTCGAGATGAGGCCTAATGAAGACAGAATACAACCGTGCAAACATCTCACTTGTTAGGTTTTCAGATGCCCTGTGAATCATCCACAACATCCTGAAATCCTTGCAAGCGGCTGCTGTCCAGTGTTTACTGGAGTTGAAGTTCTACGAAGGCGCAAACTCCAAGTCAAACTGCCCGGAAACTTGTGGTATTATGTTCCCACCTAAAAAGCATCTCGTGTTCGGCCCCCTGGTTCCAATGCGCAAAACCGAGCAGTTTGAGATTTACTGGCAGTTTCCAAAGACAGTCTACCCCCAGAGCTCATTCAGTGCACGCTGTAACATCTGGCAACCATCCGAGTCATTGAGTTTACCCCAGAACTTTAGACCATCTGCAAACAAAAGAGTTGGTATCCTCATTTGCTTAGGTAAGTAGTTTATGTACAAAGTGAACAGCAATGGGCGGAGTACAGACTCCTGTGGTGAACCACTGAGTATGTAGTGGACAAAGTTCAAGTTCAAGTGGGACCGGAACAGTAGATTGATCTCGTGAATGTTTCGCCCTCGAAATCGTCGTTCAGCGAACAGGGAATGCGGTGGAGTGATATGGCAAAGCAGAGCCAGATCAACACACATGATTCACATGGTCAATCAAACAATGCTCACGTGCCCTGCACTAACAGTCCCCGCTGTGCTGCTCACGTGAATAAGAGAAAACGAAAGGAAATAAGGGAAAGGACAAGCTTACCCAAGTACATAAGTAAGATTGAAATGCAAGTGCAAATAAATTAAGGAGTAGGTCGTAATAGAAGAAGAAAAGCTTAAGGCATAAAGGGGAATATTTTAAACTGCAGACCGATGGCGTCAAGTCGATGTACAAACTCTTTCACAGTCTGTGTCATTGCAACTTCTGCGGGCAGTGCTTTCCAATAACCTATAACCCTATGCGATAACCGAAAAGTTGTCCGGGGTTTGTGCAACTTCAATGGGTGGCCACGAAGGGGTGGCACTCGAGTTGGGTGGAATAGTCCAGTTAACTCAGGACCAATCTGATCTAGTAGTATGCGATATGTGAGGACGAACTCGCCTGTAATACATGGAAAACATATCCAACTTAGCCTCTCAGAGTAGGTCAGCTTCTTTAACCCATGTACCATTTTCGTCCCAGATCGCAAAACCCGTTCAACTGCCATCCTCTCACGAACGAGGCATGGGGGACAAACCTGTACACCGTATTCCAAGTGCGGCTTTAAAAAAGCCGAAAATAATCTAACGAACATTACAGTCGTCATGATCCCGAATGACCTCCAGATCATTTACAACATGCCGAATCTTTTGAGGGCAGCTGTCGTCCAATGTCCACTGGACTAAATTCGGGTGGCAGTACGACAAGTCAGCATGGAGCTGCACCCGCGGCACTTGGTTGTCACTAATCAAATAACGCGTCAGTGGGTCATTTGGTCCCACGCGTAGGATTGAACATTTCGCGATTCATGGGCAACTGCCATAAAAGCGACCAGCTACAGTTTATCCAGAGCCCTTTGTAGGGTTAATGGACCACTCGGATCGTCACCTAAAGTTCGAGTCCTGAAGCAAAAGACAATTTTAGGTAAAAACTCAGTAAAAGAATAATCAGGCACACTTGCGTTATACTTCTTCCTTCAGTCACTGCTAGTCCGTTGCCGATTGATGATTCGTGGATACATATCCGAATACTTAAAGACGTGGCGACAGCAAAAGCACACGGAGTGACTAACGCAATGAACCAAAACCGGCCAAAATTGGGTTATGTTACATATTACACGTTAGCTGCAGGTGGAAAACACTTCAGCTATTGTGCCGCAATACTAAAGACAAGAAGAAAAAAATATAACAGTGAGACGCCGGCTGAGTTCCCAGTAACGAATGGAGGCAGTCCCGGAGAGCTAAACAGTCGGCTATCGTGCCATAAAGAGTTATATTATGCCTAGCGAATGAGATCATGATTGGAGAAGGAGGCTAAGCAGGAGGGGGATGGACAAAGGAACTCACAACACAAACGCCATTGGGGCCTGCTCCTATCCATATCAGCAAGGGTGCCCAATCAAACGTGTTCATCGTCCTTAGGACCCCAGCCAGGCAGTCGGGATGCACCAACCGACGTCAACTTCGAAGTAAGGGTTTTGGAAAACTGGTAGCTCGGATTGATAATTCAGTTGCTCATTTGTTCGCTGAGCTGCGAAATTTGTTTGCAAACGTTTCACCGCCATGCGAGGCAGCATCATCAGTACGTCGAGATGTGGAGTGTTTGAACAGCTTCATACCGTGGCCTCGTGTCGAATTATCCTCACTCCACATCTCGACGCACTGTTGATGCCGCCTCGCATGGCGGTGAAACGTTTGCAAACAAGTTTCGCAGCTCGGCAAACAAATGAGCAATCGAAGTAAGGGTTTTCATTTCTCTCGACCAAGTCATCGCTTGGCCTCCCTCCTCCTCTTTCAACCGTACCCCGGAGCGTAAACAATGCACTTCGCGAGAGTCGGTGTGCTGGCATGTGTAATACGTGGCCCAGCCATCGGAGCCTGGTGCGTGATATAATGGTGTTGAGTTGTTCCCTCGCTCTTCCGACCCCAAATACGCGACGCCGAATGCGCACATTGCTCACGCGGTGTTCCCACCAGACATGAGCTAATCTGCGAAGGCAGCGATGATCGAATGTGACGAATCTCTTTGTCTATCGACCTGATGGGTCAGGTTTCACAACCGTGTAAGAGCATTGAACGGACGGCTGCGTTATAAACTCTGCCCTACAGGGCAAGAGTAATGTCGCTTCTGCGCCACAGGTGATGGTGATTGGTAAAAGAACCTCGAGCTTTTGCTATACGGTTCGTAACCTCATCTTCCATCCCATGGGCGCTAATATAGCTGCCCAGGTACTTAAATTCCTGAACGACTTCTAGCTGATCACCACAGTGCTAGCGCAGGGGTGGGTCCCTGCCAATCTTGGAGAAGTAATTTGCATTTCGATGGAGCAAAGCATAGCCCGAAACGATCGACAGCCAGTGCTAATCGGTCCAGTGCTGCTTGACATGTTTGGGAGCTGTCACAGATTAGGACAATATCGTGCGCGTACTCCAAGTCAAGAAGTCGCTCACCAGGAAGTAGCTCCACACCTTCTATGTCGTGTCCGGTAAATGCTGTTTCCATGACTTCGTCAATAAGGAAGTTAAACAGGAAAGGTGACAGTGGGCAACCGTGTTTCCCACCGCTGGTGATACTGAAGGGTAGAGACAGTTTGCCATAAACCCTCACTGCCTGAACCATGCGCGTACAGCGTTTTGATAATGTTTACATATTTATCAGGCACACCTTTCCTCAGCAGACAGTCCCAAAGGGCACATCGATCGACTGAGTCGAAGGCACCTTTATGTCGAGAAACGCGACAACGGTAGGTCGCCAATAAATATGGCGATGCTCCAACAATTGGCGCAAGATGAAGATGTGGTCGATGCAGCCCCGACCTCGACGAAACCCGGTTTGCTCTTCACGAATCTGGCTTTCACGAGTGCCAGTCAGTTCGTGGAGAATGATAGACGCAATCAATTTAGAGGCAATTAAGACCAGACTGATCCCTCTATGATTGCCGCATTACGAACGGGAGCTTCCCTTGAAAATTGGGACAATGATGGAGTGGCTCCAGTCTGTCGGGACAGTCTCCTGCTCCCAAAGTTAAATTAGCAACTCGTGTAAATCATCCACAAGAGCAGGTTCCCCGAATTTGAAGAGGGCTGGGGGAATTCTATCGGACCCTGCGGCCTTATGCAACTTCAACAGCCTGATCTCACGTTTGACTTCTGTGCGTGAGAGCAGATCCAAGGAGACGGCGCAGGGAGAAGGGCGCTCAATGCCCGCAGAAGAAAGCGATAATCCATGTTGGTTAAATTGCCTTGCAAAGTGTTCAGCCCAAGGTTCTAAGCGTTTTCTGTGTGGCTAGCTGTTATAGTTGCTATAGGAGCCATTGAATGTTCATTGGTTTGTAGAGAGTAGAAAGGAATTCCTTTGTCAGCCCCATCACTTCCCGCTCACTCAGGGATTATGTGAATTGATACAGCACAGTGTTCCACAAGGGAGAACTGCGGTCACAGTCAACACAGAAAGATCCATCTTTGTTCGGTAAATAGATGTCGAGCAACGGATTGAAAGCTTCCATCATCATCATCATCATCATCATCATCATCAGCAGCAGCAGCAGCAGCAGCAGCAACAGCAGTACATCAGCCATTTGAACTGATGCTTCGCTGCCATACAACCATGAGGACCTATGAAATAAAGAATAAGAAGAGGGAGAGAAAGGGGGACTTACATGAAAACCTTAATGCCCTAAGCAAACATTCAGGGTCAAGGCGCCTACACCTTGTGTAGACAACATACCGTCACAAACAGCTGGCTATCGTGCAAAGATAAGGCGGCATCGGCGAGACAGCTTCCTTGCGGCTTTCACTGCCCCGCGTCATAATCAGCCATTACCCCGCAGATAACTCAGCACCAAACATACTTTAAACAGGCAATCCGATTAAGAAGACGGCAGCAGACGCGCCACTGGTGTCGGTTGCGAGCCATGTCCTGCAAAGTCTCGAGCCAAGCACAAGGTGAGTCACGTGGACTCCAACCCGGAAGGCGAGACGGACCAACGGCACCCAGTTTGGCTGTCAGTGACTTCATTTCCCGCTGCCAAGTCAACTTCTGTCCACCTCGAGCCTTGCGCCATCCTACACCTGGTAGACTGAACAAGGCCCTCCTAGGTAAGCGGTGACCAGGCCTGCGTAGCACGTGCCCGAGCCAACGCAACTTATTCAGTGCTATCTGTTGTTCTAGGGAGCTAGCATGATTATCACTACCTAGTACTCGCCTACGCACATCATCGCTGCGGACACGCTGGTGCCATCCGACACCAGCAATGCTTCGCAGACAACGATGATCAAAGACTTGAAGGCGCCTCAGATCTTCAGACCGAAGGGGCCAAGTCTCACTACCATAGAGCAGAACGGCCCTCACTGTGGCCTTGTATACACGGCCTTTCAGACGGAGGGAAACTCCCTTCTGTCGCCAAAGATGACGCAGGTTCAAGAAGATAGCTCTGGCCTTTGCAATGCGAGAGCTCACGTCAGTTTCCATGCGCCCATCATTGCTGATGCAGCTGCCAAGATAAGTGAATTGATCAACCACCTCGAGCTCCTCGTTAGCAAGCGTCAAGGGGTCATCAAGTGGCTGGTGGTCCTGTAGCAACACTTTGCACTTTGAAGGTGCGAAGTGCATACCAAATAATGGGACCACTCTGGATAGGCTATTCAGGGTTGATTGTGCCGCCTCAACATTGTCGAAAAGCAAGACGATATCGTCCGCATAATCTAGATCAACTAATCTTTCACCTGGCAGCACTTTAGCGCGTACATCATGAGATTCCGCAAGGGAACACTCCATGATAGAATCCACGACGAAATTGAACAAAAACGGGGAAATCGGGCAACCCTGTCGAACGCCACTTGTAGTCGAAAAGCTATCCGACAGGGCACCATGGACCCTGACGCGGCCTGTAGTGTTCGAGTATAGAGCACGAAGGATGTTCACATATTTCGTGGGAACACCTTTTCGCGCAAGTAATTCGTACAGAATCGATCGATCGACCGAATCGAACGCACTCTTGTAATCGAGGAACACAGCTATTGTCGGTCTGCGGTATGCGTGGCGCTGCTCTAGCACCTGCCGCAAAGTAAATATATGGTCTATACAGCCACGTCGTGGGCGAAAACCGGTCTGCTCTTCCCTAATCCGAGATGCCGTTCTGCAGTAAGGCGACGAACGGTAATCGAGGCCAGTAATTTTGTCACAACTGGCGTTAGGCTAATACCCTTGTGGTTCGCACAGTCTGTGTGACTGCCCCTCTGGTATATTGCCACTATAATCGATTCGCTCCAATTAGCCGGCACACTCTTCGTTCCAGATACATACGAATATGGAGGTCAGTGCTTTGCAGAGGACCTCACCTGCATCCTTAAATAGTGCAGGTGGGATGGAATCCGAGCCAGCGGCAAGAAAACGATTAAGGGCTGTGATCGCGTTTCGGACCTCGGCCTCCGACGGAGGCTCTAAACTAACCGTCCATGGCTCGTCCTGCATCATCTGGGTAGGAAGAGGTCCGGGAGCAGGGGGCCAGCTGAAATGATCTTCAAAGTGTTCAGCCCAACGAGCCATACGGCGCTCCTTATTGTGTATCAGTGCACCCGCGCTGTCCCTGATTGTCTCACTGACGCCTGGTTTTCTGGGAGCAGTGGTGCGGATTAGCTGGAAGAGCTTGCGGTAAGTGCCTACTGCTCCTGCCTCCTCCATTTCTTGAGCCCGACTGGTCCACCAGGCTCCATTGTCAGCACGTAGGCTCCGCTTTAGTTCACGCCTAATAGCCCGTCTGGTCATATTGTGTTCAGAACCAGCCGGGAGGTGTCTTCTAGCTTCCAACAGGTTCACGGACCTCTCGGATATCCAGTGACTGGTGCGGTGACATCTGCTAGTGCCACAAGAAGATGATCCTGCGTCGTGCATGTCGGCCGAGATCCTATTCCACTGAAGTTCAGTGTCATTGGGACAAGACAGCGAGAGTTCGCTATGCAGTGCTTCTTGACTGAGGGCTGGGACAATTTCTCAGTTGCCAATCGTAAGAGACGCTTTGTGCGCCTTCCGGTAAAGTTCATGGAAAAACGACAGCGTACCAAGGCATGATCAGAGTCGACACAGGTACTCCAGTACGAGCGGTAATCCAGAATGGAACCGCGCCACCTGTAACTTATGGCTATGTGGTCAATTTGGGTCCATCGCTGGCCAGCTACAGGTGGACGCTAAGTGGCACTTCGGCGCCCATTGTGTCTAAAAGCAGTGCTAGTAAGAAACAACTGGTGCTCCGCACACAGTTGCAGCAGACGCTCGCCGTTGTCAGTCGGTTCGGCGTTAAGTCCATACTTACCACCCAGCTGAGCTTCTGAAGAGCTTAGACGCCCTACTTGTGCGTTCATATCCCCTGCAAGTACTATAATATCTGAACTAGTAGCACTGCGTAGTAGGGCGTTCAGTTCGTGATAGAAAGTATCCTTGACTGCATTTGAACTGCAGTCGGTGGGAGCATAAACGGAAATCACAAACAAACAGCGTTTTGTTTTACTTCGCGAATTCACCTTAGCTGATGTCGTCAAACGGGCTGCACATAAACGGCTGTTCACCGGAATCCAATCAACCAACGATGACTCAGCCTTGGAGCTGAGAATGATACCTACACCAGCTTGACCCGTGAGTGCCGCATCGGCGTCTTCGGATGCGTGCAACCAATAACGAGAGCATAAGCCGGGTGCAGTTAATTCAATAACCCCGTTAGGGTCACTGATCCTAGTTTCGGACACACAACACACATCAACACCCAGTGTGTCAAAGGTGCGTGCGAGTGCAGCCTGCTGACCTGTTTGTCTTAGAGTGCGGACGTTGAATGTCGCCACGGAAACGGGACAGCGTGGTCTTATAAGGGACTTTTGCCGATAGGTGTTGTGGGATGGTGGCTGCAGATGGTTCTACTCCAGTGGCACTTCGGTTGCTGTCAATTAAGCTGGGAATTATAGAAGGAAGGTTAGTAATGGGGGTCGGGATGGGGGTAAGAGAAAAAGGTGGAAAAGAAAGAAGGGAGGCGCCAGCAGTAGCATGCTTTCGCTTATCCGCCCTGCTGTATGCAGCAGATAAGGCGACCCTTGATAATCTGCGCGAGGGCCGATGCAGGATGAAGTTTATGTTTGAGGAAAATGTCATGGTTGTATGTGGGCTGAGATACTGCCAGGGCGCCCAGACCTAGACAGGAGGACGATTAGGGTCCTCAGCCAAAGCCTTTGGCTCAAAAGCCTGTCCGCAAGGCAGCGGGGAGGTGGCAGTGATTTAGTTTTACAGAAATGGACGCCATCCCATTCTAAACCCCCAACCTGGAGGACCAGGAGACTGAGTTTTTCTGACCTCTCACCATTGACCAACCTGGTAGGAGTAGTTCTCAAGATGCTCGGAGGCATCTCCCAGTATAGCTCAATGGGTCAATGAGGTATGCAAACCGTCGCACCACGTTAAGGTCCAGTTTTGTTGAAAGGTTCCACTGTTTGTGCACTGACGATTACAGGTAAACTGTTCCAGTCATTCACCACACGAGTTGATAAGATGACATCAGAACGAACCCGAAGCCACCTTGGTTTGAACAGCTTCATGTCGTGGCCTCGTGTCGAATTATCCTCACAAAGACGAAAGAACAGTTACCACGGAGAATACATCGAGTATAAATCAAGTCACTATGGTGATGACGATACGCCAAGGGGAAAAATTCATCATTTGAAGGCGACGAGATAAAACAAGTTCCGGAGTGTCGTGACAGATTTCGATCCCGGCCGCTGAATCTTCTCTATCAGTATGCATTCGGATTTCGTGAGAGGATAGGATACCGGCAATCTGTACACAAGAATTGCTCAAACATGAGAAATGAACAGAAGTCGGAATATGTCTGAGAAAAAGATCTCACAGAAAAGAACATCCTGTTGGCATAGGCAGCTTTCTTTAAAGTGTCGGAGGTCAAGGTGCTCAAGCTTCTACGAGAACTGAATCCTACTAAGGCTAAGGACTGAATGCTATCCACCCAACTGTTGTATGAATTGACAGATGAACTTTGCTGCCCAATTAAGCGACTGTTTGAGAAGTCACTGCGCCGCTGTTGGCTACATGATGACTGGAAAAATGCTGTTGGATGCTCCGTTTTCAAAAAAAGTGACGAACACCTACCTGAAAACTGTATACCTGTTAGCTTAACTAGCGTGTTGTTCAAGCTCCTGGAAAAACTTGTGAGGGATGCTCTTGAAAGTCATTTAAAGACATTTGAATTGCTCAGCCCCTTCTAACACGTCTTTGGTAAGGGCTATCCTTGCCTTACCAACATGTTAGTTGCCCGCGAATATCGGCCCGATGCGGTTGATCAAGGAAAAGCCTTGGACGCATTCTCATTTTTTTATAAAGGCTGTAGACTTATGACATCTCAGGACCAATCTTGAAATGAATTTCCGCTTATTTAACCGGAAAAGGTATGTGTTCGTGTTGTCTCCGGCCTATCATCAAATCAGTGAGTTGACAGCCGTGTCTCGCAAGGGTCGGTCTTTAGCCCCCTGCTTTTCACCTTGTTCGTTAATGACTTACCCGACGAGCTGGAGGTGTCATCTCTAATTTTCGCGGATGACTTCAAGTTCTGGTTTAGAGTAAATGATCCTAGTGGTCCACTGGCCCTACAAAGGGCTCTAGATAGACTATCAGACTGATCTGTTTTGTGGCAATTGCCCATGCATCTCGCTAAATGTTCAATTTTGCGAGTAGGATCAAATGACCCACCGACGCCTTATCTTCTTGGGGGTAATGAAGTGACGCAGGTGTCAGTCCAAGCTGACCTAGGCGTATTACTGTCGTCTTATTTTCAGTCCAGTGAACATTGGATGGCAGCTGCTGGCAAAGGTATTAGCATGTTGTGGATGATTTTCAGATTATTAGGGATCAGAACAACCAAATGTTCGCAAGATGATTTGCAGCTTTTGTTAAGCCACACTTAGAATATTGCGT
>CALYDF020008645.1:0-11474 GCA_944474145.2 Dicrocoelium dendriticum
AAACCAGTGGAAGCTGGTCGTTCACCCGCCATTACGCATAACGCTATGGTAGGCTTTGGAGCCAGCTAAAAGATAAATGACACCGACGGCCAAGATAAGAAAAGTGGTGATGGTAAAGTTATCTGGTGCTCAGCCAGCATGTGACAGGGCCTCTCTCATCGTTGGTTAGCTTTCGTGCCAGTGAAATAAATCTGGACATGCGAGTGTGTTTACGAGCAAAAGCAGTTAAAGAAGTGGATCTGGTTTTCATTATGCCTGTCTACTATGTTGTACAATAGCAGAGGCACATGTATAACCAGATAAAGCTAAAGTATATGGGCCAACAGAGTATAAGTTGAGAGCAGAATGTCTAGATCTATTGGGTCTAGAATTTTAAAGTGCTGCGCTCATTGTCAACATATAGAATAGATATATTGTTTTATTTATGCGGCTTACCTACTGCTAGTGTTGGGAAACTGCTGACTATAGTAACTAGTGCTCAGACTTAATGAAAAGCTTCCAATTAGGCATACAACGCTAGAACCTGGCATTTCAACATGAAGCTTAATGTGTTAAAATGTTTTAGATAGACGTGACTCTGGGTCACAAGTTATAAGTATTTCGCAAGAGACCAAGTGGACTAGGTATTTGGAAAAATACTAAGTGGGTAAAGATGGAGACGAGGACCAAAGGTGCAGAAGAAAGGAGAAGTGAAGTAAGGTTTCCGTCGGATTCGCTTCCCATTGCTAATGCAATATCCTACCTGGTCAGTGCCTACAGGCTTACGATGCTCCCTTCAATAGTACTAGGCTGCTTACGTGCTGCTCTGTTGCGCAGTAAGAACTGGCGTCGAGAAGGAGCTTTCAAAGGGTTTGAGCTACCGATTAGTGTTTTCCAGGTTGCCTTTGCGGTACGTCTACTATTTCAAGACTTCCCATTTGAACTTAATTGTCGGTGGGTAGCCAGTAAAAGAGCGCTCAGCTACTACTGGGGTAGGTCTGATTACCTTTTGTGGTGATTAGCAGTCTAACATCTGTAAGATGCGTGCTACTGATCGGGCCAAATACTCTCACACGTGGTGTGACAGGGACCGCAAAGTATGGGGAGGACCCTGTGAGCCCAAGATGCTCCTGTCATGGAGCCTAGTTGAGCGCAATACAAAGTTGCGCTAGAGCTGACCTAAATGTGATCTATGCCCCTTCGGGGCCGGTCTCAAAAAGGTTGTCATCAGAATCACAGATGTTGAAAAGGCGTCTTATGTTATCCAGGCACATAAACTTTCGTACCTCCTGCTTGAAAGCCTGTGGATTGTGAATCTCCCGCAGCTGTGAAGGTAATTTGTTCCAGATATTTACATAAGCGACAAGGAAGAAACGTGAACGTAGTTTCTTCCTCGCTGGCAGCGGGGCAACTGTGCAGTGCTTGTTTCGGAGGTTGAATCTGATCCTCTTCTCAGTGTCAGGCTGGGGATATCACTGTGCACCGCTTGGTGTATTAACTTATGTCAGAAGCACAGGTTTTAGATAATGCGCCGCAGCCATAGAGGCTGGAGTTTGAGATGGTTACACCTCTGTAGGTAACTAAGCGCTAGGCCTTGTGGGGCTACTATTTTAGAAAACGCCGCTGAGCCTTTTCGAGCAATATGCGGTCTGATTTCCGCAAATTACTGAAGATAAAGGGGCAATATTCCAGCTGCGGACGAACATGACTGCGGTAAAGCTCCAACCGTGCTTCAGCCGAGTTAATGTGGCGGCCTATGTGGAAGACCATTCTGCGTGCTTTTGCTACCTGAAACACATTCTGCACATTCTGTGAAAAGTTGAGGGTCATAGAGTAGCGAATACCTAGGTCAGTAGCTAACATTTTTAAGTTGGATGGGCGTACCATTCAACGTAAACGCACCATCCGATATGGAGCATTTGTGGGTCAGAATACTAGATTTATCAGCAGAGAATGTCATTTGCCAATTTTGACACCACGACTCTAAGGTCTTCAGGTCTTCACGGATCTCTTGTAGTGCGGATACTTTAGCGCTTGGTGGGAAGACATATACGACCTTTATATCGTCGGCAAAAGAGGAATGGGCGACCATGGAGCAGGCTGCTACAAGATGTCGTTCACATAAATCAAAAACAGGGTTGGTCCAAGCACGCTGCCTTGCACAACACCGCTGGAAACTGTGACAGGGATGGACTCAAAGTGTGCTACCTTCACGGACTGCGTACGCCCGGTTAGGTAGGATTTAAGCCAGTCAAGCAGAGGGGTGACTACACCGTAAGCCTTGAGCTTATGTAATAGGCGTTTATGGGGGACCCTATCGAACGCCTTCTTGCATATCGAGGTATAGCGTAATAATCGCCAGACCTGAATCAATCGCGCCAGTGACCAGGTTGAGAAAATCAAGCTGGCAGGTTGCGCAGGATCGTGCGCTTAGAAAACCATGCTGTGACCTGCTAACGTGGCCTCCTGCATTCAACGTCAGGCCAGTAAGCGCACGCCTAACCCTGAATTTCTACCCATCACACGTGACGAAGAATAGATTTGTGGTTTAAATGTGCTCGTAAGTTGCTGACTGTTCCTGATAACGGAGTCACTCATCCTATTATGGCGCGGTGTGTGATGATAGAGATGCTCTTCCAAGTCCAATGTGGTAAACTCTGGTCCCTTACTCCATAGAGATGTGTGAAGAGTGTTCTACAAGAGGAGTGATGGGCAAAGGCGTCATCCCCCCGCACCCCATTCTTAAGATAGTAATGGAGTGGAATTCCATCAGGACCAAGTCATTGGTTGAGGTGGTTTTATTGGTTGTAGATAGCGGAAACGGATGCCCTGTTTTAGCGATCGAACTGATACCGTGACAGAGCGCAGCTGGTTTCTTGTGGACTCAACATCCATGCGTCAGTAGGTGACCGGGGGGGGGGGGGGGGACCAATGTATCTTTCACACGGGGACGCTTTGAAGTAAGAGCGATGTAATCAC
Source organism: Dicrocoelium dendriticum (assembly GCA_944474145.2). Taxonomy (NCBI): domain Eukaryota; kingdom Metazoa; phylum Platyhelminthes; class Trematoda; order Plagiorchiida; family Dicrocoeliidae; genus Dicrocoelium; species Dicrocoelium dendriticum. Next base: position 2,959 of record CALYDF020008645.1, read on the forward strand.
CATCACATATATAGTCCCCCGCGGAGTCTCACATTATCATGCTTTGTGCAAGCGGGCCCGACTGCGTAATGAGAAATCTGCGATTCTTTGCTGCCATATTTAGTTGCAGGAGAAGTCTGCTCTAGTTACTCATGCATGCAGACATGAGGTGCTTTGAGCTTGTTTGTGCACTGAGCGCCATATGAGCGGACACTTCCTTGGATGTTTGTGAAAATCAAATACAGTCCATGCCCGAATAGTCTGGCTCGCATCATCGTTCGGTGCTCGCCGCATCATGCGCAAAGTTGAACGTAGCTTGTAGTAGGAACGTACGTGATGTGTGCCTCAACCGTGCATGCAAGCCCCCTTATAGTGTTGCCTCCTAAGATTCTTTTCCTGATCCTTGTTATTTAAAAGGAGTAAATGGAGGCCAATAAGTCTCAGACAATAATTTCGAGTTCTCGAGTCCCATAAAACATTGCGTGACTCGCAGAAATGCTACCTAGGGAGTCTGACAGAGTGACAGATCTGTGTTCGCCAGTTACACTTGCTCGAATAATATACGGGGCTAAATGTGCGGCCAAGTCCTCAAGGAGCTTATCGGCGCCGGTTATATTCCTCAATGGCCTCTTGAATCTACTCGTCACCAGAATTTGCCGTGTTTTATGTTTCGTGCACACCAGACGACGCAGTATATACCACTATCTCTGCTTGTCGCTCGAATTCCCGGAAACGCTCGTGCCTTACAAGATGCACTGTATACAGGTTGAGAATATACCCGTGCGAGATAAGTAATCATGAGTCTCGCAAGGTGTTTATGGCGACCAGTGTCGGCGTTGGATACCATGCTGCACCCATCCGCCCAAGTTGATGCATGCTTCATTTCCCACTATACGTCGCTGGGGCAGATGGGTGGAAACCGCTGGATTTCAGGAAGATTGAAGTCGCCCCGCCACAAGGCGTTGCATGCACACCTGGATGGCTGCACAGCGAGCGCAAAAGGTAGTCATTTAAGCCGGGGATATTGTTTTTTGTCCACTCACTGGTGAGTGTATCAGCAGCCCTGTAAATGCAGTCCAAGTAGTAACCTGGGTCCCCATGGCATCAACGTTATCCATATAGAGTCCAATTATTCGTGTTATCTAGGACTTCGATATAGCAGAGAAATTTTGCTGCAGATAAATAGCACACCCTCCCACCTCGTTTGTGTGTACGCAATGTGTATACACCTGGTAGCCCTTGAATGAAAAAGGAATCATCGAACGTAAAGGCACCCAAACCATGGTTTCTGGTGACTAGTAGTGCTTCAGGCCAGCAGCCAAGAAATATCCAAAAGGGCGTAGAATAATGCATCGTGTTGTTCAAGCGACCTTGGCATTTTATGAGTATAAGGGAGAAAAGTATGGCCAGTTGTCTCCCAGTTTTATGGATGTCATAAAGGGAGCAACGAAGAGCTATCGGGCCATCTGTAGATAGCTGTAGGGAACTGGGTCAACAGAATGAGCGTGCGTTTCGTGGGTGTCCGTATTGGGTGTCGGATGAGCTTGTGTCGCGGCCTCATCCTCGAAACCCTGGGTAGGAAAAGCGCGCGTGATGTGGTGTAGGAAAAGAAAGAAGGGAATTTGCCCGCTCAGGTATGTATGGTTGTGGCGGGTAACAACCGGTGGGATAAGGTTAGGGTACTCCAGTGTACCGGACTATCTGGAACAATGGTGGAGAAGTACCTTGCATAATATGGGGTGATGTACTGAGCTAGCGGAAGTCGGTGTGTGGATATGGGACGTGTGGATGTTTTCCTGTTACCGCGGGTTATTTTCATTACCGCTAGCTTTCGCGGTTTTGAGAAAAAGTGATCCATCATGGTTGCAACGCGTTATTGATTCAAAGGTTGTTACGACGGTATTTAAAGTTGTTTCATCCTTAAAATATATTTTGTTCGGTGCAGGGAATTTACTGCTTCTTTTAGGTAGTCTCTCAACACGTACCGAACGTGTTGCTAAACCAAATACTGCAAGGATAGCTCTCGTGAATGCATCCAAAGAAAGATCCTTTGGGTACGTTAAGTACCTGGGTAGAATACGGCCAAATATCCCTTTCGGATGTCGGCTGGGGGATGCCACACACTTTGCTGTTTCATGAGTGTGTGAGGTTTGGGTAGCTGCCTTCGGTGATTTTTCGGAGTCATCCTTACGCGGGGCCGTTTGGCTCTGGGTGCCAGCGTCGCTTCAGGTGGAAAATTTGGTTCAAGCTCACGTGTGTGTGGCTTCTGAGACGAGAATAGAATGGGAACCTGTTGATCACTATGGGTGTGAGAAACCCGATCTCCAGGCTCGAATTGTGATGGGCCTCCACGACGGTTCACCCTCAGTGGCCCAAAATATAGCAGTTTCAACTCTGCTGTAATACGCAGCTCTTCACAACTTGTCATTATACTTCGTAGAGTTGATACGTCCCTAGTACTTAATTCGAGTGGTGCCGCGAATTTACTTATTCTTTTGTTCAGTCACACAACCTCTAGTTGGTTTCTTTGGATTCCATTGACCTCAAGAATCCAGCTCCTGAACACTTCAAAGGATGTGTCATCAGGAACGTTAAATGCAATAGTACTAAACGTAGTATTTCTTCCTTTGGTACCCGTGTGCAGTGCGGCTTCCAGCTTGGCTGTTTCTGACGCAGAAATGAATGGTATGGCCGTAGCAGGCGAGCAGTATGGTGTATTTTGCTCGCGAGGCCGTCTAGTTGGAGGAGCCGGCGTGTGTCGGTTCCAGACAGGTGACATACTAGATGCTCGCCGTCCAAATTGGGGTACTTCGGGTGGTAAGGCGCAGCTTGCTGCGTTTATCGCCTTTGAGAATGATGCCTCTGCGACTTGCCATCCTGGTCCATTGGGATGTTCTGTACAACCGAGTGGAAACTCGGATGTAGGCGAACAAGTCCCGGGTTTCTTCTCAGGACAACTACTTATCTCCCAAAGTCGTTTGGGGTCATGGGTATCCATAACCTCCAGTTTTAGCATTTCTGCCACCGAGCAATGGTTTTGCACCATTTGATTGATCTCACCCTGAGCTACATCCTCTGAGACATCTAAACCAACTATGTGGGAGGCCTCCGGGGTGACAAAATCCTGCAGAGGATCAGAAGATATTCCAGGAGTCCGCTCAATAGTAGTAGGCTTGGATGCAGAAAGGTTTTCGTAACGGCGTTACATGGCTGTCTTTGCGTTCACTAATTTTAACTGGACTCATGTACTTATGTATGCATGCTTACCGGATGGTAGTTTCATGTTCTTCACGGTCGGCGCATGTCGCAGATGGGACTACAGTCACTGAGGCAAGGACACATGAGGCACTGAAAAGGAATTCGACACATGGATACGCTTACACCTGGTGTATGCGGCGAACGGGCGGGGTAGGCAGTGAACCGAAGTGCGAATGTATGGGCGGCTAACGGAATCTATGAAGTGAAATAAACAGAGAAGCAATATCCACCTACCGAAAGCTTATGGCGGCTGCGGACAGCTGCGCGTCAGTTACCAGTGAGGACCTTTGTCAAGGGCAAACTGAAGGATGACGTTGGCGGTGTACAAGCGGCGAACAGGCAGTTGGTAGCGTTCCAGTCTATGGATGGATAGGTAGCAAGAAAGCCACGCAAACTGACCTGTGAGTCTGCCCAGATATTGGAATGGCGGAGGACACATGGCTGACGTCGTTCGCATAGCAGCGGAAGACAAACGTCTCAGAATTTTCGTCGCATCGTACGAAGCCGGGAGTCCTTTACCCCTTGTTCATCGGTCTGATCAGACCCCATCTGGAAAACCGAGTTCATTCATGGGCACCATACCCACGGAAAGGTATTACTTACATTGAGAATGTGCAAAGACTAGACACACGAATATTACGTCAGCGTGGATTATCGTGTGAAGCCGGGTTGGGTAACGTGGATTCGTTTTCAATAAGAAGACAGATGGAAGTGACTTAACCGAGACGTTCAAAATCATGAGGTGCCTCCGTGGTCTTAGGCTCCGTCTCACGCCGCGTACGAAGTGCACGGCTGGACAGCAGTAGACACGTCAACCGGTAAAGCCAGGAAAGTAGGAGGAGTTAGGGGCCCGGTGTTATCGAAACCATACGCGACAAGAGACGACAGTGGAAGCAGATTGTCAAAAGCCTTTGACCGTTGGGCAGAAATGCAAAGAGATACAGTCAAGAGTAGTTATCATCTTCATTTTCGGACATTGGTCGCTCTTCTTGCTAGGCCAGTAGGTTCGACAAGCAATCATCCTCAGATGTCGAAATTGAGATAAGACTTAAAGTTGGATAAAGCGGCGAGAGCAGTATACAAGAAGCGAAGTCGCACAGAGGGGGCTTACCCCAGGGGTAATAGCGTACCGCCGGTTGTGAGAAAATGGCGCCTCTATTCTCGTTTGTCGCCTTACTGTGGAACGGGATTGTCTGACCAGGAAAAAGCAGGCCGGTTTGCGCCCTAGACGTGTCGGTATAGACCGTGTATTCACTGCGGCAGGTGCTACAGCAGCGCTACGCAAAACGCAGGCGGACAATAGCCATGTTCCTAGAGGTATATAAGCGAAGCACTTATATTGGCCTCTGCTACAGTAACCATGAGCACATGGAAAGGTATGTGGGTACACGTATTACAAAGGCCAGAGCAGCCTTCCTGATCATGCGATTACCCCGCCAACAGAAGGTAAGTTCCTCTCCTTTGAAAGACCGTGTATACAGGCCGCGGTGACGATCGTACTGCTTCATTGTAGTCAGACTTGGCCCTTTCCGTCTGAAGATCTGAGGTGCTAAAGTCATTGATCGATACGTCGCCCATGAGGACGAATAGGGTAACCAAGTACGCATGAAGTACTCATAGCATTCCGCATTTTGCATCACTATAGCATGCATTAGTTTGACGCAATATTCCTCAGCGCTGGTATATATCAACTTATGCAGTCACCGCCGTAGAAGTGTCCTATCCTCCGGTGATGCATCATGTGTGTCTGAGCAACGTCTAGCCATTTGTTGCACCGCACGAAGTCGACAAACTACCACATGCAGCTGGTGGTACAGAGGTTGAAACGCATCCGCTTGAGCAGCTCATTTATCCATGACTAGTGTCCGAGCCCGGGATGTGGCAGCAATCATTCCAAGCATCGCTTCCTCCGCTTTCTTGTACCCATCCGATGGCTTATTCGGCAACAAAGCGTAGAAGAAAGACACCGCAACGTCAGTTACGTCCACCAACATGCAGCGTCACAGGATGTACCTCCCACAGTTGATTTGGTGCGTTGCGTCCGCCAACAGCACTTCACAGTAGCGCTGCACCAAGCCTTCCATGTATGAGGGCGCAAAAGCCACCGACCTTATTGGATCACCAATCCTATTCACCGTACACTTCCCATGCTGGCTGGCTAGCCGAACAACCTCCTTTTGGTGCCAGCTGGGTGATACGGGTTAACCCCCTACGGCAAATCTTTCGGCGGCAGTGTTCCAGGACGTGGTGGGTTTTCGGCTGGCAAGCGTTCTCCCTATAAAAAGCCACATGTGTCCGTTTAACAAAACTGTGACGTGGCGGTTGTGACTCGCCACTAACTAAAGTCACCCATTGCTTATCCGAACAATCGCTTCAAGTCCACAGATAGCAAGCACTGGAGACACCTTCAAACACATTCAAGCCAAATGACAGGAAACATTTACCAACCCCATAAACAAAGCTAAACACGCCAACATGCAAACTTACATACATTCATATATAAACATATGCAACAATCCCATTGTTCCATTGTACATTAACGGATCACATTTTGTACTCTAACATGATCATGCCTGCGCGGGCGTGCCTCCGTTAGCCGAGAATATACAATTTATTTATTTATTTAACTGGAACACTTCTCCGTCTGTTGTAAGCATGAGTAGCCGCTTCATGTAACACAAGTTCCCCTTCGTCATTCGTCGGCCATAGGTCCTCCACACATGAGTCGGTATTTACGGTTTCCCCCCACTTCCACACTGTTCCATCACGTGTCCAAGGTGCGCACCGAAATTGTACATACCGGTACGAAGAGCCTTCAGTGACCTTCCTACTACTTTGTTCAAGTTCAATTTGAGCTGTGATTGCAACCATAGGAGAATCCCGTGAGTGTTGCATCTTGAGTAGATCGTTGGGCCTGGAAATTATGATGTGCACAGTTATTAATAGATCTAAAACGGAACACCCGTATCGCACCCTGGCCATCCAATTAATGTCCACATTTCCTGCCCTAGCAGTCCCTGCTGTGGCAGTCACACAAAGTAAGCAAAGGATAGGAAGAGAAATCGAAAGGAACAGAATAAGGAAATGCACTTGAAATAAGGGAATGATACCAATGTGTGAAGAAAAGTAGAGAAAAGAAAATCGAAGTGTGAAGATGTGAGTTACTCAGGAAAATGGAAAGATTTCGTGTTGCCACCCAAGAGCGTCAAGTTGCTGCTCAAACCCCTTAACCGTAGATTCCCTGGCAACATTTTCGGAAGCATGTTCCAGCGCTCCATGACTCAGCGTGACAGCCGGATTTCCTCCCTAATCCGATCGGACCGCGGATTGTCCATTTTCAGGGAATGACTGCGTAGAGCTGGCTCTCAAGGGGACGGCATAGGCCAGATAAACCTGGACCAACCTTTGCAGTTGGAATACGGTAGGTTAGGATTATGTCACCTCTAAGCCTTCGGTAGTGCATTGAATGCCTTCCCAAATTAAGTGGATGCTCGGGGTGCGTCAGTCCCCGTAATCCCTCGAGTTACCCAGAATCGACTCGTAAAACAAGCAAGTTTTGGGTGGAGGTGAGCACTGTGTACTGCTCGGTATTTTGGTCCGTACAAAGCTGGTGTTACTGTTGTTTGCAGACCTCCCACTGCATACCTCCGGAATCGTCCGTTAGTGGTATATTGCAGTTTGAACTGCCACAATGTGCGATAACCTCAGATTCCAAGACAACAAGGCAAACAGCCAAGGTGCATTGCGAGACCGAGATTGTGGAAAACAGAGTGCAATTATAACACGTATACAATAGTTAAAAGACCTCAATAAAAAGACAGAAAACTGGGTACAACACGGGAGTAAAACGTGGAAAAACGGAAAAATTTCCCTAAGCGCAAAGGACGCTTTGACAAGAACCGCTTGGATCAGAGAAAAGTTGACAATGGGCAAATTCCATTACGAGTGTTCATGCAAACACCGGTTTCCACCATATTGCAGCTAAAAAGCTCGATCAGTATTGCACGCCAAAACTTGAGTTACCGCGAAGTACTGCTCTAGTTGCTTTGCAGTATGCGTACAATATTTGAAAAAGCTACTGGCAGACGTAAATGGAAAGTTGCAAACCGCATTCTCCACTTTCTGCTAGCTTTTATAACGATCGCAGACCACACCACATAAAGCAACGGTGTCATCCAACATGGTGCTCGCTAACCAATTAGGCCTCCTCTAGTTAACATCAGTTAAAACCGCGCGAAATTCGCAACTAATAAATCTTATCAAGTACCATTTCTTTTACATACTTACTCACAAGCGACACATACAAATCTCTCTTATATTCAGTTATGAAAACATCACCATTTAGTTCGGCCTACAGGAACGCAAAGTCCCTCCAGACCAATATTTCAGGGAAGGGCTAATTTATGTATTGGCGGGAAAGGGTTGGCCACGGTGACATCTAAGCTAATTTGAGTGGCTGCTGAGTATATTCTTCATCTTGGTGGTATTAAGGTGTAGGAAATAGAAGATAATGCTATATGGATTTGCTTCGTGAAAACGGTTATGATAAATTAAAGTGATGACTACAGGTGTAGTTGAAGTTCACGGCATAATCAAAAGCAGCCACTTTGTAAATACAGGTGAAACGTGAACGGCTGTTTTATGGATCAAATAAGTTTTAATGCAATTGTTTCATGTTTGTAAAGGTTATGCTTGTAGCAAATTACTTGCTTTGATAAGACGTATACAAATCTCCTGTCTGATTACTTTATTGTATTTTTTGAAATCGCGATGAATGAAAGCGAAATTTACGACTAATAAACTACTACCCACTACTAATAACAAGCATTTTTTGTACATACTAGCACAAAGCGACCTATACACATCCCTTTCAAATCCAGTTAAGAATGCATCACCATTGTAGTGGACTCGGACCCAAGGAGAAGTAAATATGAATGAATTATTATAAGAAATGAGAAGACTCAAAGAGGGGTTTCGACGTGGGTCAGAAGTCCAACCACATAAAACTTCCTAGTCCTCTTGCGTCAGCCACTCCGATGGATGACAAACGACGATGGCGAAACCAGTTGAAACGGATCGAGATCTGTAGATGAATATTGCTCTAGGTTAGAACGTAGTGACCGACAATGCCATAAATCCGTTGCACAAGAACACAGAGAGAACACGTCGATTTGCCCGCGTGGTTCAAAAAGTGTGTTATTTATCCATCAAAACAAGCATACAAGGTTAATGTACAAGAATTGGTTATAATAGGAAAGGAATGTACAATGAAGGATAAG
>CALYDF020008646.1:0-11380 GCA_944474145.2 Dicrocoelium dendriticum
TTTGTTGAAAATATCCAAAGTAGAAGAGGAGACAACTGAGTTTGAGAGAGAGAGTTCCAGGGTTGGCAAACGCGAACTGAAAAGTGCTTACGTCGACACTCTAGACCGATATATGCATGAAATTTCAAATAGTTACCTCTGAGCTTTGTGTTGTAGCTAAGTTTCAGCGAATGTCGGAATATGTGGTTAGAGTCACTAAATAGTTGGTAAGCTATGAGATCGCCGCGTAGTTTTCGGCAGCGTTTGCTGAAAACTCCTAGTAAATTACGCATTTGCTAATAGGAGTGATTGTGTAGACCACTAATACTCTTTGATGCCCTGCGTTATGGTGTCTAGCACCTGCAGGCCACGCTTCAACGAGGGTCGCCAGGCTTGGATGGCGTATTCAACGTGAGGGCACATGTAGGGATTGTGCATCATTAGGAAGTTTGATGGATCAAATCTCCCGAGGAGAGTATTTATTTATGATACCCTCCGCAGTAGACCGACATGCTGGATGCCGCTTTTCGCAGCTGCCTCAGCCAGTTTCGAACAGTTGAGGCAACTCTGTTCGAGCACACAAAGGTCACGTTTCTGAGAGCTGCTCTGCAAACTGTGTGCTCCAAGCCAATACGTATAGTCATGCATATGGCATAGTTGAACAACACGACATGTTTCTACATTGAATGGTAGGGTATTCCGAACTGACCAGTTCGAAATCGTTTTGGGATCGGCCGGTCCTCCGATCGCTCATCGTATTTTGATACCCGTGAAAAATAGGAGATCGGAAACAATTGATCTCACTAGATTGTTTATGAAAACCAAGAATAGACGAAGTCCTGGTACCAAGACTTGTGGTACAGCGCACTCCATACCAATTGCATCGTATGGAGATTCCCGAACTATAACCTCCAACCGACGTTGGAAAACTGCTTATGAAACACAGAAGCGAATTATCAATGCCGCTGTTCTGAAGTTTATGACGGATACTTAGGTGGTTTAAGGAATCATACGTTTTTAAGAAGTCCAGTCTGCTTTGCCATAAACTGCATCAGTCCAGCTCTAAGGTGGAATTAATAGGTTGATAGTACATGAGTGCCGTTGATGGAAGTCATGTTGCTCCGGGTCTATCAACTTTTCGTTTCCCTGATATCACATCAGCTCATCTGCGATGATTGATTCCAGAACTTTGGAAAGCACATGAAGCAGCGTTATCAGACGGTAATTGGCAGGGTCAGTACGATCCCCTTCCTTATGGATAGGAGTGATGACCCCTCGCTTCCATATTGGTGGAATTTCGTTCTACCCCAGACAGTGGTGACAGAAAATGGTCAGTGGCTCTGCAGCTCCTTCGGCCGGACCTTATCGGCCACAGGAGAAGTGCGGGTACGCAAGGATAATAGTTTCTTCAACGCAGCTTCTGAAGTGAAGATGCTGTTAGATAAACTTGACGGCGGAGTAATAGAAACGAGGATAATATTTGGGCATGTTACCTGCTGGAATGTATTGAAGTAACCAAACCGTAAGAGATCGGCTGCATCCATTGTCAAATAGCGTGTACCTGTCAGTCGTAGCTAGTGCTGGGAATCAGTTAAACTGTGCGGTACGGCTGCTCTTTATCTCGGCGCTCGCTTCACTCGTTGTGGTCATTCCAGTTCTCCCCACATATTCTTGTGCGTGCGCTATTTCGAACTAGTTCGACGAGCGCTACGCAGTGCCTTTCATCTCTTGAATCTAACTTAGTTGGATCATACTGTGATTCCACTTCTCAGTTTTGGCACATCCTTCGCCGCGTTCTGCTTGTCAAAACTCATCACTCCCGAACTTTGCGAGAATAATGTTGGTTTTATTTGGTAAAAGAAACTGAGAACTCTCAAATTTTGAAGCAAACCTATGTCATTTTGATCAATGGGAGCGCATCCGAAGTGGAGAGTTTCTGAGCTGCTTTCTCCTAACGCTGCACGACCGAACAGTTTCGTCCTGATTTGAATTCATCAGGTAGAGATAACTTGAGCTGAGAGGGAGGCCCAACACAGTGGTTGACGGCTTTCGTCTTGGTCACTAGGCCACAGCTCCATGGCAACGCTTGACACGGCGGCTAGAAGTCAATTGTTGACTCTTGGAGTACCTGCTGTGTGTCTGGATTGCGACACACAATTTCGATTGAGGATACAGCTTGCCTTGAAGCAAACCTATGCCATTTCGATCACTGGGACCGTATCCAAAGTGCAGAGTTCCGGAGCTGTCAACCACTGTGTTGGGCTTCCCTCTCAACTCAAGCTATCTCTACCTGACGAGTCTAAATCGGGACGACACCGGTCGGTAGTGGAGTGCAGCGTTAGGAGAAAGCAGCTCAAAAACTCTCCACTTCGGATGTGGTCCCAGTAATCAAAATGGCATAGGGTTGCTTCAAAGCAAACTGTAGCCTCAATCGAGATTGCGTGTCGCAATCCAGACACACAGCGGGTACTCCAAGAGTCAACAATGTACTTCTAACCGTTGTGTCAAGCTCTGGCCTAATGACCAAGGCGAAAGCTGTCAACCACTGTGCTGGTCTCCCCTCTCAGCTCAAGCTATCTCTATCAGAATAATCCAAATTAGGATGAAACCGGTCGGTTGTGAAGGGCAGCTCCGAAACTCTCAACTGCGGGTGACTAAAATGGCATAGGTTTGCTTCAAAGCAAACTGTAGCCTCAATCGAGATTGCGTGTCGCAATCCAGACGCACGGCGGGTACTCCAAGAGCCAACAAAGTTTCGAGACATTTTGCGTCGTTCACCTACTAAACATCGCGTCTGAGCCACTCAGGGAAGCTTGCCAACGCCCTGCACACATAATTGCGTAACGCGACCCGATCAATACACGCTGCGTCTTCGTGTGCTTGTGTGTACGCTGAATCCGGCAATCTGAGCGCGACCGCGAGAATGTGAGAGAGGAATCGCGACAGCCATCTGTTTCGGCTAATTGATCTTGACGCCAGAACAATCAATCCAGGGCTCTGGGTTGGGTTAACCATCACACGTTCACGTGCCCCGATGAATGCTACTAACCGATCGCGGTGCCTAAAGGCGCCTGTGGAGCGTGCAATAAGGTGGCCATAATAGGGGTTTCCTGTGGAAATTGCCCGACCTGTTTGCACGAGAAGTGTGAGAAAATCAAACCAAACGGGTGTTGGTTGATCAGCAGCAGGCTAGACTCATTTTGGTTCTGTGTGAAGTGTAATACTGTCCCATTAATTAAAATCGTAATTACACTGTGCCAGAAGTATGAAAGTCTTGCAGACGTAGTTGAGAAGATGCTGGGCACCAAAATAGCTTCGGTAGGAACAAGTATAGTAGAATGTTTGGCAAAGACGTCTCCACCGAGATCCACAACACCGAATGTTACACTAATAAAGTTGCTCTTGCAAACGCTGCCAATGATCCAAATCGCCCAAGCGCACCCGAACAGTTCATCCCCAGCCCATTTACCACAATTTCCTCCAAACCCACTTCCTTCCACCAGACTTCGCCGAAACCCAGGAAACAGACGAATTCCAGTGGCAGCTGGGCCGTCGTTGCATCCAAGTGCACTCAAAAATCAGCTGCTGCTGGTTCTATTAGTACACCCATAACTAATGCAAAGCAAATCGCTCGGTCTCCAAACTACGGCCCATACTCAGAGAATAGACACTCAGAAACAATTGGATGCCCTATCTATAATATGTACCAACGTTCCGGAGTCAACATTGATTTATTTGTAGGGGGAACAGGTGGATGACCTGAACTAATGGAATACTATAAGTAACCTACTAGGCATTCTGGCTAAACCCTCCAATTTGACGAGAAGCACCCACCACCCGCAATTCAAACACTATGGCGAAGTCAGGCTTCTTCGGGTTGTGCTAAACTGTCGAAGAGGTGGAAGCAGCGTTGCTTTCGACTACTCGTCTCCAGAACGAATTCGGCTTGGTGCGCATCTTTCTAGACGTTCCATGGGGCAAGCGAAGCAGAGCTTAAAAGAGTTACGGCTAGGCACCGCAGTCAGAACCGTTTTTGTCAACGGCGTCTCCTAGTCTCATGAGCACGAGGAATGCGAAGCAGACTCAAGATCATAAGCAGTGGAGCTATATTTGTGAGACCATGCTCTTGAATGACGTTGTAGTTACTTCCCTCTCGAGGTCACTAAAACCAGAAAGCCACAAAGAGTGTGCCCAAGAATACTTAAGGCTGTGCTACAAACTAGGCAGATGGCACTTACGCTACTGGAACGCTGACAGTCACTTCGGAACAGACTGCCAAACGAGCAGCGGATTAAAGCGACGAGCGAAAATGTCGTCCGACTTAAAGCACCACCGCAGCAGGCAAACGAAGCAATGATCTTATCCGAAATTCACACCGGAAACAGGTCTGAGGATAGTGAGGATCTTCCTGTGCAATCTTGCAACCACTCCCAATGCACTGTGCAAACTGAGTCGTCAGAGGGACTAAGCACGATGCTATTGAACCCAACTCCAAGTGACTCGCCGAGAATATCAAAAAAACGGCTAGCGACCGACCACACAATGGTTGACACAACCTCTCATCCTAGCCACAAGTGTTTCGGATCGCTGCTGAGAACCGAAACACTTTCCTGCATGTACACGAATGCCCAAGGCCTCCTCAGCAAAATCGCCGAGCTTCGGTTGCGCCAGGCAACAAACGCTTGGGATCTCATCTCCATAACCGAGACTTGGTTGCACTCAGAGGTTACGGATGCCGAGATCGCGATTCAGGAAATGTCATTGTTCCGACACGATCGTCCCAGCAGGGGAGGTGGTGCTATCCTATACTATCGTAACGACTTACAATGCGAACCACTGGATGATCCGTAGACGCGGATCACCGATTCGCTATGGTGCCGTTTGTGTCTCAGACACAACGACAACTGCTTCGTGGCAGTCGTATATCGCCCCCCATCGTCCATTCCAGAGATGGATTCCCGCCTAATAAGATCACTGACGAAATGCTTACCCAACTTACAGCCATGTGCTTATCTCCGGCGATTTCAGCGTGCATGACTTGGAATCCTCGGCACCCCCACTGAAACATACAAGACCGAACTGCAAGGCCCTATCGTAAGTATTCCGTTCCACAATCACATCACCTCGCCTACCAAGTAAAGTTGGTAATAAACCATCCGTAGTTGACCTTATACTTACAAATGAGGAACTAATGATAGGCAGGCCATTCACAGACAGCCCACTAGGGTTCAGTGATCGTGTTACCATACTTTATAACTACATGTGTTGCGCTGAATATCCAGAGGAACACCCAGAACTAACACGTACTATCACACATTACAGAATTCTGAACGACCTAGTTGAGACGACAGATTGGGAATTCATGAAACGTGGCTCACCTGATATCGCCTGGGTTCGGTTTGTTGAAGGATTCATCAATAGAATCCCAACTGCTTCAGAAACGAAGAGGGTTCACTCCGACAATCCCACGTATTTCATCAGAAGTAGAACCCATAAAAGCATGTCACCAAGGAATGCGGCTTGGTACACTTACAGGGCTCGTCCTGGTCCCGAAACCTGGAGCGAGTATGTGACCCAGCATAACGATGGTAACATGCTTGTTCGTGAGGACAAAGTGACTCACCAACAACATTTGGCTTGTAAATTTTCAACAACAAAAGCCTCCTATATAAGCATAACACCATCGGGAAAGTGAAGCTCGGTATCCCTCAACACGGTAGTCGGAGTGGCACAGAGTGCCGAAGAGGCAGCCAACGCCCTATAGATGCAGTATGACACAACCTCCCAACGAGACGTCCGCCACTGTTACATACCTATATCTCTAGATCCAATTTCAACACTCACTAACAGCGATTTTACTACCACAACTGTGTTGACGAAACTGTTCTCACTACGCACCTACTCTCCCGGAATCCATTATATTCATCCGAGGCCGCTGAACGTAGCAGTAACAACACTGGCCGGGCCATCATCGCATTTCTTCCAAACATGCTTGGATAGGCAAATTAGGTCTAATAGGTGGAAACATGGCTTAATCATTCCAATTATCAAAGGCGGTAATCGCCAACTAGCGCCCAGTGGTCCTCCTCCCTGTGCTCTCAAAGGCGATGAAGGCAATCATCGCTGAGGCTTTAGTAGACCATCTAGAACGCCACATCATAGCACCCGAGCAACACGGTTTTCGCCAACATTGTTCATGCACTACGAACCTACTGATTGAACGCAGTGGTTGGACGGAAGCGGCCGATAAAGATAGAGGGACAGATGTCAGTTACCTCGGCTTCTCCAAAGCCTTCGACCGACTGAACCATCGCATTCGGCTTCACAGGCTGGAAGGCTATGGAGTTGGGGATCCTATCCTTGGGTGGATCAGAGATTTCCTGCAGGATCGGAAACTTCAGATCAGAGTTCGAAGTACGCTGTCCGATCCGATTAATGTAACATGTGGACTTTCACAAGGATCAGTTCTGGGGCCGCGTCTGTTTCTCGTGTTCATTAACTAGCTTACGCGTTTGATTGCCTCAGAATTCTTGTTGTTCGCTGAAGATGTTAAGACGTGGCGGACGATCGTCGACTCAGATATAGATGCACTTCGGCGAAACCTCACTCCTTAAGTGATCACTCGACAAGTTGCTCCAATTCCATTCGGAGAAGTGTAGGTTTGTCCACATTCGCCACCAGCCGAGCATCACATACAAGCTTGGAGACCATTTCCTGAAAGCAGTCAACTAGGATCGCGACCTTGGGTTACTGGTCCCGGCTGCTCAGAACAATCTGAGAAGGTGTCAAAGACTGGAAGCCAACATGTTGGCATGCTGCGGAGGACATTCGGGTGGTTTTGTCCCTCTGTCTGTTCGCAGTTGCTTAACACCTAAGTGCAGCCTTATGTGGAATATATATAATCCAGGCCTGGTACAAACAAGACCTTGCAGCGCTTGAGACTCCACAGCGACGAGCCACAAAGCATGTCAAAGGGTCGTTCAATCTTCCTTATCAACTTAGAATGAGGATACTAAAAGGATACAGCGACCGGTACCGGCGCCTAAATGGCGACCTTATTATAGCCTATCAGATACTAAGGAACCACGACCACGTCTGCCATCACTTATTACAACTGAGCCACAACACGAATTTGAGGGGTCACCAGTCAAAGTTGGCCCCGCAATACAGTCGACAAGAATGCCGACGGAAGCTTTACTCTCTTCGTGTATACCAGCCATGGAACGTCCTCACAAATTACGTTGTTTCAGCCTTGATGTTGTCCTAACCCACCTACATTATGAGATATAGTCTGTGTCTCGACAGACGACATAATGTGACTAAGGTTGCATAACTAAAATTAACCTACATGACTGAGCATGGTCCTTCCTGCATGCCGTTGTGTGAATACTGTGGTAAGACCATCAAGACGATTTTCATTTTATCCCTTTGTTTTCTATTCACCTAATTGTGCTTTTCATTCTGGCTATCCTACGGGACTTGCTAAGCATCTACTTTTTGCCCGTAATATACCACTGCACTTTAAGAAGGCTCAATTTAGGAACGCACGTGTGTGATCAGGCAAAGGCCATAGCGTCTGTCTAGAAATATTCGACTGCAGTATCCAAAAGTTACTTGTCTCAACGGCGGCCAACGGTAGATGTTTAAATGGGTACTCGGCAAGAATAACTGGCTCAATGTCAAGCAAATGACCGAAGGTAAATCCATGGAGACTACTACAGTGATCGCCTGTACACAGTTAGTGTCCTGATATCTGCCTCGATAAATGACGTTATAAATATTTGTCGCGACCCATACAACAACTTGAAATAAACAGTATTTTAAAACAGCCATACTCAATGGAAGCTATATGGCCCCCAGGGGGCCATAGAGAATTCCCGGGGTGCCCTCATGGGTCCACAGAAGTTCCACGCCGAGCCGTTTCTAGCTCGTTGACCTAGTCCCACCGGGTCTGCATGGCAACTCATACACATGACAATTGCACCGATGTTTCCTCGGTATCACCGTCATCTACTTCTATTACGTCACTTAGCAGGCGACAACTAACCTGTCGCAATCACCCCATGATTCCCTAGGTAACACCGTTGCTGGGTGACAACTCCCATTAATTGATGTTCACCGTTGTAAATACTTTTTACTCTTGTCAGCCCGGCAAAACAGTGCTATAAATACGGAGGTGTAGAATTCATGTTCGCCATTCTTCTGAGCCAGTAGAAGCACTCTTGTCGAAGAACTGTCTTCTCTCTCGGTCTAGCGGTGCAGTTCTGAGATTGCGGTCGTCTCGCGTGTCGGATAATCGCGACTAGGAGCCGCGGGGGCGTAAGCGGTAGGGATTTCGTGCAGCTATTCGACGTATGGGAAACGACACCGACAACCGTCACTGGCTCGGCTAAGCAGAATACTTAACAGTTGGCGACGAAGTTTTTTTCGAACCATGACAGACGAGTACACTAATTCGAAACAGTGGCTACAGTAGCAGCTTAAATTGATGTCCGTACTAACCGATAAACTGTCCAGTGCTTCCATTCAGTCAAGTTCCGTTGGCAATTTCCAATCGGTAGATCATATTGCTGGTAGTATCTCAGAATTCCTGTACGACCCCAATGCCCTCGTGACCTTGGATCCTTGGTATAAGCGGTACGAGCACCTGTTCACCATTGACCTGGCCGCCCAGGATGTTGCGTGAAAGGTCCGGCTGCTCCTTCGGAAGTTGAGCACGGCTGAACACCAACGCTATACCAATTTCATCCTTCCAAAAAACCCCGAGACGTCACCTTTGGTAAGACGGTCCGGACGCTTTCACCAATATTTGGTGAACAGTCCTCACAGTTCAACAACCGGTTCCAACGCCTCCACCTGAAGAAAATAGATGCCGACGACTTCATCAAGTACGCGGGCACCGTCAATCGTGAGTGCGAACGATTCCAGCTTGGATCTTTCACAGAAGGCCAATTCAAATGCTTGGTTTTTATCTCTGGCCTTCAGTCCGCTCAAGACGCCGAGATCCGAACGCGTCTCCTATCCAGGATGCAGCAAGACAGCACATCCACACTCCAGATGCTGATCAATCTGAAACACGACTCGGCGATGACCCAGAACGTCGCCGCACCCTGTTTGGTCAGATCAGTCGTAGCCCCGAAGCCGCAATCTTCCGCGCGGCCTCCCCAACTCAACCAGACGGAGTCCCCACGCTCTACTTGCCGATACTGTGGCGCCTGGCATTTCCACACATACTGCACCTTCCGCCAGCGATGTAGAAAGGTGGAGCACCGTGATAGCCACTGCAAACGCCGGCCAAAGCTGGTCTGCCCCCCACCCCTGGTTCAAAGTCGCGGTTCCGTTCCAGACACAAGTCCAAAGCGAATCCGGTTGGCAACTCTATGAATTTGCTGGCTACTTTCCAAGTTAATGCTGCCGACCGCAGGAAGTTCGTCAACATCCTAATCAATGGTCAACCGGTCCGATTGCAGTTGGACACCGCATCGGACATCACGATAATCTCTAAAGACCTTTGGCTATCAGTTGGCAAGCCACCGTGTCAGGCGAGCTCCCAATCCGCCACCAGTGCCTGTGGTAGTCGAGTGCAGCTAACCGGGCAGCTGCACTGTTCAGTCTCCTTTGGAGGCACCACATTCGAGGGAACCTGTTACATCATCAAAGTAAAGCTCAACCTACTTGGTCTGGAGTGGCTCGAAAACCTGGGCTTGGCCGATTAGCCTCTTCGGGCCATTAGCAGTGCGGTACGATTTCCGTCGGTACCAACGGACCAACCCGACGACATCACCAGACAGTTTGCACCAGTTTTAAAATGGCCTTGGACTCTGTACACGCACGGGGACCGTGTTACATCTTGCGCCCGACGCTCAACCAGTATTCCGTCCCAAAAGACCGGTCAAATACACAGCTCTAACTTTGGTCGATGCAGAACTCAAACGATTGGAGGATATTGGTGTCCTGGTACCTGTGTCCTATTCCGCTTGGGCAGCCCCAATCGTTGTGGTCAAGAAACCTAATGGATCCCTCCGCATTTGTGCCGATTTCTCCACTGGTCTCAATGCCTTGCTTGAACCGAACTGCTACCCATTGCCAGTCCCTGCAAACCTCTTCACATTGCTCAATGGCGGCACGTGCTTCGCCAAGATCGACCTGGCAGACGCCTACCTACAGATTGAGGTCGCTCCCGAATCGCAGCCCTTGCTGAGGATCAATATCTACCGCGGTCTCCTCCAGTACACCAGGCGGTGTACTTGAATGATCTCCTCATTGTTAATCGCTCTTCAGAAGAGCTTCGAGAGCACGTGGTCGCGGGCGTTCAACGGGTCCAGGGGGTGCAGATTCCGCTTGAGAGCAGGAAAATAGCAGTTCTTCTTTTGGTCGATTAAGTACCTGGGTTTCGTTTTCGATGCCAGCGCCGTCACCCAGATCCCGAAAATATCAGAGCCATTCAACAGATGCCAGCTACGGAAAATGTTTCGCAGCTGCGGTCCTTCCTTGGCCTGAACAGCTATTACAGCGCCCCCCTGCCATCGTTACACGACGCGAGAGTCCAGCTCAATCGGTTGTTGCAGAAAGACGTGCTTTGGCATTGATCCGATGCATCCGAGGTTTTCGTGCGCCTGAAATCCATACTGAGCTCTGAGTTGCTACTGACTCACTACGACCCAGCCTTGCCAATTGTGATCGCCGCTGATGCATTCAACTACGGAATCGGAGCTGTCCTCTTCCACCGCTTCCCAGATGGTTCCGAGAAAGCCGTCATGCACGTCTCACGCACGTTGACGTCGGCAGAAAAGAATTACAGTCAGATCGAGAAAGAAGCCCTGGCCATCGTCTTTGCCCTCAAGAAGTTCCACAAGATGCTGTATGGTCGACACTTCACCTTGTTGACCGATCAAAATAAGTTACTATCAATCTTTGGTTCTAAGGACATGCCAGCATACCCAGCCAGCCTACTTCAATGATGGGCTGTCATTCTTCTTGGATACGAATTTGAAATCCGCTGCTGCCGCATCCAGGATCGCGGTCAAGCCGACAGTCTCTCCCGCCTCATTCCCAAGCACATCGACTATACTGGTCCGATTGATGGCATTTCCTACCTGGTCGTGGTCGACGCCTATTCCGAATGGCGTGAAGTGGTCGCCGTCAACTCACCAACTGCATCCGTCACGCTGGGTTGTCTATAACGAATATTCAGTCAGTATGGACTCCCGGAGATCTTAGTGTCCGATAATGGCACCAAGTTTACGTCTTCCATGTTCGGAGACTTTTGTCGCCGGCACTGTATGCAACACCTACGCTCACCGCCCAACCATCCCCAGTCAAATGGTCAAGCGGAGAGGTTTGTCGACACCTTCAAGAGGGCACCCTTGAAATTGCGTGAGGAGGGGACCGTGGATGAATG